>JAQZBX010045703.1:0-13599 GCA_029593785.1 Cabassous unicinctus | reverse complement strand
ATGCTACATTACTATTTCTAACAGTTTGTAGTTATAATTCCTACTTCCTTCTCTACACTACTCACTCGTATTATATAATTCTCAACTGGCTAATAATTTACTTTCCTAGCACTACTCTTCAACCAGGGATCAGCTGAAAAGCTCATGGTTTCCTTTTGCACCCCATGCCAGTGTCCCCATACATTTTCAGACCATGGTCCTTTCAATCAATATGAAGTTTCATGTCCAATCTCCCATCTCATCACTACCATGGTGTCAAGATCTGGGTACCTGCCATGGGCCCACCCCTTACATGAGGTTAAAGATCATTTCTTCATGCCATGAGACACTTCACTATTGCTTGTTCATTCTAATATGATGACCATTTGCTCCATATTCTAGTCACCCTCCCCCACCCCCCAAAAGTCTTTAACAGGAAGGGGAGAAAAATGCGACTCTGTAATTAAATACTCTCTTATTAGCAGCTGTTTGATTTCATAAGGTGCCTCATTTAACAAATCTTCGTTTCCAAAATATAGAATGTTTTAGACACCCAGAAAATTAAATTGGTTTAACTGCAGATGGACTTTATAAAATAACAATGAATGATTCAACTTGATGTCTAAGTTATATATAAATGTTAGTTTAAAAAATACAATTTTTACAATTCTATTAAATTACTTTCTTTGGTCTTGAAGTCAGTAATAAAAGACAAAGGAATTATTCTTCCAGCATAAGCTTTTCTTTGAGAATATATTCCTGAATAAAGATAAATGTAATATAAGCCCTGCCTTTTTTTGGTTTGTCTTTAAACATTTTTTACATATCTAATAAACTAAAATGGGCTCTTGTTTAGGCACATTGGGAATGGTTAGTCATAGGCAAACAACACAATTGTACACCTTGTAGCTTAGACTAAGGGCAATTTATAAACAGAGGGGCAGAAATATGAGACGCAGAGCCCCTGAGCCCTTTGTATCCCACAGAGAGAGGCAGGAGTGTTCACGGTAAGAAATACTGAGCCGTGTGCTCCCAAAGAAGGACCTTGCTCCCTCCTTCTACTCCATCTAACTACCGTGGGAACTTGAGAATGGCTTCGCAAAGATGGGAGACTGTCTGAATTTGGGGGCCTGTTGCTCAAAAAAGTTGCAGACAGCATTTTTGAGGTGGATATGAGCTGTGCAGCATGTGACATTCCTGCCCTGGAAGGACCTGTGGGAAGTTGAAGTGGTGAGCAGCTCCTGCTTGGAGGAGGGGACCTTGCCCCAGGGGCTCATGGCCAGGCAGCCCAGAGAAAGCTCCACCGGACAATCCTACTTGCTTCTCCCCAAGGCAATATTTCAGTGCTATGTAACAAGTAGATAATTACTATTTTTCTATTATTTGTGAAACAGCTAGTTTATATGGTATAGTAATTATACCTTTTCTGGATTAAACATGCTGTGTTTCTTGTGCAGGAAATAAGAGATTGTTTCATGCTAACAATCTCTGTCATCACATACTTTGGAGTCACATCTTAGGCTAGATTAAGTTCTAAAGTTAGTACGTGAAGTAAAATTGCAAAGTCAAAATTATCCCCCACATCCCTCAGGATCATGTCATTTTGGAGACTGGCATACTGTACCAACACGGCTGGTTTTCTATTTTTGCCTTTGGAGTTGGAAAAGAACTCTGTTCCTGGAATTGAGGTAGTTGGCTGGCATTTGGGTCTTTTATATATTTAATAGATACATAACTAGAATCTTTATAAGAATGTATCTTTAGTAGATACATACCATCCTTAATAGATACATAATGAGAATCACATTCAGCTTAGAGAAATACTGGCACTGTCAGAGGCATGAGAGAACTTAGTCAAACTGTGGAAACAGCAGACTGTGGTTATATCTTAGTCACATTATTAAGTAAAACAGAAGATGGTCACCCTTAATAGACAGAATGTTTGCCCCTCCCCCAATGGGAACTATAATTTCATCTCTTTTTTTGTGTGCAGATGATGTTTTACAAAATTCCTTTCGTGTGTCATGGACCATAGACCATAGCATTAGTAATAGTTTGTCCTTTTCTGCATCCGTGATTTTTAATTTACAAGCTAACACAAAATTACACTTAACCTCCCTGGCTTTCATCTGTAAAATAAGTGGTTTGGATTAGATGATTGCTAGGGTCACTTCTGGTTCAAGGAATATCCACTGCACCTTGTGTTAACAAGGATAAATTTGGCCATTTTCCTGTATTAAGCCTCATTATTTTCTCATTATGGTTGCTGATCAAAGAATACTTAAAATTTAGAAAGCATTTTCTTTCCATCTCTACTTTTTGTTTGGCTAGAGAGTAGCATATATTACCTTTCTTTTATTTTATTTTAATGATTTCAACAATCCCATCATATGAGTGCTATGGAAAGAGGGCTTCTTTAAAAGGGTTCATTATTATAATAGAATCTCCCTACCAAGCAATGAGGAAAAATAGAAATGTAATAGAAATGAACTCAGTATCTAAAGATATGAGATTGATGTTAAGATAATCATTAAAAGGGCAGAAAGGTAAACAAAAAGTCAGGGCAAGAATTATATATTCAGCCACTGTCAAAGCTGAATATATTTGAAGGTAAAATTGTTTTCCATAAAGTCACAATGTTAACCATTATTTATTACTAGTGTTTAACAGAGGACTTCATATTTAACTAGATGAAATGATATTAGAATAGTCTCAACTAATTGTGTGATAAAAATGGGTGAATCACAGAAATTTCTATTATCTACCATCACGTTTAAGTTCAATCTAGCTAAGTAAGATGAACTTTAAAAATGTAAAGAAAAAAAATTTCGAACATTCTATCCAGTGACTAAGAAAGTTGGCTGTGTCTACTAAAGGCAAAAGAAAGGATATTTGTTGAGATAAACCAATAAAATTAGTTTTGTATTAATTTAGTCTAGAAGAAACTCATTATTAGGTTTCTGGTTTTTGAAAGCTTATGTAACACTTTTTGTTGAGTTTGTCATGATATAATGGTCTTAGTTCAAATTTCCATATATTGCATTATATATATGAAGGTTGACGATATCCCCTCATTCTAGTCTTCCTCCACTTTCCCCAGTTTTAATTGGGTATCACAAGTGTGAGTATCTTTCCAGATAGATAAAATGATAGGAATGATTGCCTTTCATTTTTCTGTAGTAGTACTTAGTAGTTTAGTTTGGGGCATTGACCTCCTATATAAATTTTGTATCCATGGGGGCCCTCCGTACTTTGTAACTATTAGTCAACCTTGGGAAAAATATTAATAGCTACCATTTATTAAGCACTTGGTATGTGTTAGGAACTTTACATAACTCATTTAATCATCACCACAACACTTTATGGAAGATACTATTAGTACCATTATACAGACAATAAAACTTAAGAAAGCAAAGTCATCTACCCAAGGCCATCAAGCTAGTAGGTGATAGAAGCAGAGTTAGAGTTCAACCCAGTATAGGAATTAAGAGCCTTTACACTGTCCATATTTAATTTACACTTTTATCCTAGACTCTAATATTACAGTAATGTTACAAGCAACTTAAATTTATATAATGTTCATCTTAATCACTTTCAAAACTATTTTTATCTTGCTTGCTCTTCAAAACAGTCCTTTGAAGTGAATAGGATATTTACAGATGAGGCAGTTGCAGTTCAGATATATTAAGAGAATTTTTTAAAGTAGCCAGTAGTAGATTTAATGTGGCTTAAACCCAATATGCTGGATTGGGCTCAAACATAGGCAAGCAAGACAACTTACATGGTTTTCCCATTGGTGAAACCTACAAGGTACACATGAAATCTAGGGTACCAGTAAGTGCAAGTGGTGCCCCTGTACTCTGTTATTCCTCTAGGTCTAGTACCCAGGGTGTGGTGGTAAATGGAGTGCACAGGGAGTGAGAAGTCCACCACTGACAGATGACCTTCATACGAGTGTCAGGAGAAGGGTCCTCACCAGCACTCAAGGTTCCACCATGTTACCACATAAGGAAGTTTTACTGAGCAAATAACAGATTTTCGTGTTCCATTTCTTTTTGTGTCATTGAACAGATCTGAATATGGTGTACAACTTGGAGGGGCCTTTTCAAATTTTGAGAGATACAAGACATGCATAGCTTTGTTATTGTTGACTACCTACCCACTCTCACTCACATACAACTTTACTCTTATTCACAAATAGTAGAGCAGAATCACCATATTTTCATGATCATAACTGCCAGAGACATTACCCATTTTTGGCTTTCAGAGCCAGTAAGGGCAAAGTGTTCAGGAAAAACTTAGATCTGGGATCAGCCCCAAGGGAAGCTGAAAGGCACCCCTTAAAGAGAACTGTCTGGTTTGGAAGGTGCTACACAAAGCCAGATCTCCTGGCTCCTCATCTCATGCTCTCAATACCATCTCATATCTCACATCTTTCAATATGCAACACATACACACACCCTTACACACACATATGTTTCTAGTGAAACACATTCAGCCACTATTTCTACAATCGTAATCATTGGATTCTTTCAGAAAAACAAAGTTATCAACTATATCAAAATAATGTTTGGTGTTCACATTTCTGTCTTCAGAAAATCAGCAGGCAATTTAAAATGAGGTTAGTTTAGAATTTCACAATGCGAACTGATAAAGCCTATTGCAGATTGCCCAAACATAACACATGCCTAGATGTACCTAAGTAATTTCACTTGAAAGGTAAGAGTATGTTTGCATACAACCAGATAAATCAATGTTCTTGGACGTTGGCAGAACACAGAGCAGGATTTGATTTATGTATTTATGCCTCTTACTGTGAGAGTCGCAGTTGTTTGACCTCTCTGAGAGATGAATTAAAACACAGAAAGTGTTTAGCTGAGGGTATGGTGCATTTTACTCGATGAATATTAATTCCCATCCCCCTCTACTATCACCATTCTCCCTCTACTCCTTTATTTTGCAAGGCTGGCATTCATTCTTCAGACAACTCTTTCTTTCCACAAATTGTAGCATCTGTTACAATTTAAGTTTGAACAGGAACTAAATATTTTTTAAATGTGCAAAATGGAATGTTCTTCTGAAGTATCTAATATTACATTTTCACCTTTATTTAGAGCTTCAGGATGAAAAATACAAGCACAGCCTAAGTTAAACATCCCTGAATGTTTATTATGGGAAGAAGCAGACAAAATTTTCTGAAAATACATCTCTCATTACAGTAACATGAGACTATCATCTATCTATATGAACTTTGATCTTCTAATAATGGCATAATTTTAGACATAGCATGTTAACTATGTAAAACTCGCAACAATACTTGTCCCAAAAGAAAAGTCTATTAAAAGCAACGAAGAAGCAACTTATTGCTACCTTTCTTTGCTCTTGGTTCTGTTGAACCTTTTTTCTCTACACTCACTATTTTTTCCCATGCCTTTCCTGTCTTCCAGGGGTACTTATCTTCTCAGAATTATAGTCCTCATCCTCACACACACAGATCCCACTGTCACTTATTAATGACAAAGTATTGAAAGGTTCGGTGAAGAGTATAGGTACACAGGTAATCAATCATTTGCTCAAAAGTGTCAAAAGTATTATTTTTATTTTGTTTTTTTTTCCCTAATCCTTCCTGCATCATTTTCTAACATAAAAAAGAATAGCTATATTTGATTTCCCCCCTAGTCTAGGCAATCATTAAGAACCAGCGGTAAAAAATACTATGTTTTAATCATTTTCTCACCTTTGATTATTGGTCTTGGAAACCTGGGGCATCCTGGTATTATATGAAATTGTCATGATCTTCATGTCCTGTTGATTTTCAGAGTCTGGCACCATCTTGTTCCCAGCCTTGTCTATCTCCCCTCACTAATCATCTTTACCTGACTCCCTCCTTCTGGATAATCCAAGACATAGTGACGTTACCTTTAGGATTCTGCACTATTTTAAGTGTCCTTGGTAATTCTCTGACTCTCCTTGGAGTCAAGCCTCAGAGTATTCCTATATCCGTGGCTGTGTATGTCTACCACTCTATGGGTGCATATGTATACACAGGTATATACTACTTAATGCTCCAAACATATATTTTGGAGTTCTGTGGACTTAAGCTATATTGTTACTTCACATTTTAACATCTCATAAATAATTTATTAAGAAATAGCAGCACATTCAACATGGAGTATATTACAGTTCAGACTATTCTCATTCCTCCTTGCAAACTGAATTGTCTGTTTCCCTGGACTATTTGATTATTCATAGTCACAGAGCATCTTTTATTCATCCCCACCACCACCACCATCCCTCCCTGGCAAGCACAATGCCTAGGACATTGGAGGTAGCTAGTACACGATGTTGAAATTATTCAGATTCTAGGGAGCACAAGTTTCCTATTTGGTTGATATGGTGAAGCTCATCTTATAATCCTCCCAAGTTCAGGAACAAGGTACATCCTCCAAGATGGAGATCTCCAAAGCTATAGCTGGCCATGAGATTAAAGTCATAATGGAAGTAGGGAGAAAGACAAATCATATTAGATCTTCAGACAAAGCCAAACCTAGTGCCATGACTTCAAATTATCCTTTCAGGAGTGTAATGTCCCATCCTTTCCCCCACACCCCTTCCTCCCACATACACCTGGCCACCACCACCCTACCACCAAGTGTGTGCTAGCCCTGTACTCCAGCTCGGCAGGACTTACTATTCCTGAACACTTTTCTATATGCTTCTCTCTTCCTAAAATACCTCTGCTCATTCTGACAAAACATATTCATCCTTCAAGAATTTACTCAAGTGTTATTTCCTTTGTGAGACTTTCCCTGAACCATCAGTCTAAATTGTCTTTTCTTCCTTTGTGTAATCACTTTGTTCCCACCTCAATTTTAGCACTTTTTACCATGTGTTTTATTTTTCTGGCCACTTGTAGGGTGACCATCTCATCCCAGTTTTACTTGGGACTGTCCAGGTTGGTTTTAAAACTGAAAGTCCTGCATAATGGGAAACTGTTTATTCCCAGGCAAATCAGGTGGTTTATCTCCCAATTGTGTGTGCCCCCTTCAATCCCATGGAGAATGAGCCCCTTTAGTGAAGCGGTTGTGGCAGATTTGTTTTTGTGTCCCCAAAGCTTAGCACGCTGTCTGATGAATTAATGAATTTTGATATGAGACTTAAAGTACATAAGCCATCAGTAAAATTCGACAGACACCAATGGAAGAGGACTTATTAGTCTTGTTTCGAATACAGAAAGATCTTGAAATAGTGTAGTGTTTTAATTTCCCTCTAGATAACTCTATCCTACTTCTAACTTTATAAGTTACTACTTTCACTTGATCTAGAAGCAGAAGGTTAGAAATGCCTGTGCTAGCAATGACCTTGTCTTGCATTCAACAATAACATTCAAAAGAGGTGTTTTATGGCTATGAGAAGGAAACCTCTTTAAATGCATGTCTAGTAACTTTGAAAATTTTTAAACTAAGTCTGCATATCTTTTAAGTCTTGGGGGTTTCATGGCACTATTGGCAGTGCCCAATGCCATTACATCTAGGAGTAATCAAACATCAAGTTTTCCATGTAATTAGTGAGTAGTAGGGGTTTAGTGATGAATCCCCCTTGTACATAAAATACTCATAAATGCACATTGCAGGTCAATCTCTTAACCAAATAACTTAGTATTACTATTGGGGGGTGGAGAGTTCATTTACCTGAAAATATACCTCCATTTGAGGAAGCTCAGTCTTGTGTGGAGTGGAGGATAGATAGACTGATTAGCTGTGAGAGTTTCAGCAGCAATATGTGGATACTCTTCTCAGTCAGCTCTGGTTCCATTTCTCACCTGGACACTGTGTCCCCAGAGTAGACACCCTCATGTCTGGGAAGAACAGGAGAAAGTAATTCATGAATGACTCAGTCTTCCCACGCACAGTCACAAAGCAAACTCATATTCTCCACAGGTACAGAAGGGAATAATGAATGGACATTTATAGAAACAGAATTATCACTTAAGTGTTAGAATGGGAAGAAATCTTTCAAGAGGCAGGATTCAATTATTCTATTAAAAAAAAAACCTTCCAAGTAAAATACATTGAACTCTTCCATTTATCCAGAGCTCCTATTTTAAAATAAAGTATGTTTAAAACATTAGGTTTTAAACTAGTGCTTTTAAAGTTCAACTTTTCAAAGAACTGTAGGGCATACATTGTGTTATATAAACCTTATTTTGTATTATAATTTTGTATGTTCCTGTTCATCTCCCCTCCTAGACTACATGTCTGATTGCTCTTTGTTCTTTGCCACAGTCCTTAGCATAGTGTCTAGCAAAGAGTATTTGAAAAACAGATACTTGCTATTTGATGAATCAAGGTAGCGAGCATCTATTGGGTACTTACCACCAACCAAGCACTGTTCTTAAGTGGCTCGCTCTTTTTAACTCATTTAATATCCACATCAACTCTATGAGGTAGGTATTATTCTCAGCCCAGCTTTACAGATGAAAACACATGAAGCACAAAGAGGGTAAGTGCTGGGCCCAAGGTCACACACCTAGGATGTGGTAGAGCTTGAATGGAAACGCGAGCAGCGTGAATGCAGAGACCAAGTTCTTAATTAGACTATCATATCTTCTTTGAAGATTATTGGCCCCTTAGGATTAGTATCCTTTCTTAGTTTCCAGAGCATGAAGTAGTTTTTATTCCATTTTTCCAAAATTAGTAAGAGAAAATGTTCGTCTTCTCAAAGAATGTATATTAAAATGAATACAGTGTAGATAGGGAAATTGCAATGCTTGTTTTTAGCTGCCAGTGCAGCTGTTGTCTAGGGGTTCAGACTCCCCTGACCACACAGAAGTGTGGGAGTTGGAATTGAGATCAGAGACAGCCTAGGGAATTCCAAGCACCCAGGAATTTCACACCCTCTGATTGCATGCAGGAAGCCCCAAAAGGAGCAAGTTTGCATAAAAGGGGTAATACACTGAGCTGCAATCCCAAACCCTAGGCCAGTCTTCTCACTCTCAGGGCTGAGTGGCTGCCTACTTTGTGCTCCCTTATTTTCTTCCTACCTTGTGCTCCCTTATTTTATTCCTAACAAAGTACTTTTCCATATAAGCATATTTCCAGCAGATGCTAAGTTAACAGCTTCTCGGATTCAAATGTTTCATAACCAAAGTGGGACAGCTTTTTCTCTATCACTAAAATGTCTTGAAAGATTTTCTGTTTTAAGAGATTCCATGGGTCTCTACCAAAATGCAGACTGGTTGCATCACATAAGTTGGCCCTAAATTTCACATCTAGTTCTGTCACAATGTATACTTTATGGGTGAGTGAAACTGGGAAACAATGAAATCTGTCACCCTCCAGGCATACCTGACTGTATCCATGCATTTATTCTGCAAATGTTTATTGAGTACTGGCTATCTTGTGCCGTGGAAGAATATGATGTAGCCACCTTGACCACTTTGGCAACACTTTACCTGTGACACAATCGCCACTCGAACGACTTTCCCTTCTCTCTTGCACATTGACCCAAAGATCCTTTTCTAAACTGTTACCCAAAATCAAGATGTTGGGATGGTGGCCAGTGAATACAAAAGGAATCATTCATGACTATGCACTAAAGGTACCCTTCTGCAGAAACCCAGGAGAAGCAAAGTGGGGAGTGAATAGTCTGGAATATGGCAATGAGGGTCAGAGGTGAAGGCCTTGACGACCCCCAGCAGACCAGTCGTCTGCATGCTAATGGACTCAAGATATATGACCTTCCTCCCTTTTCCTCCACTCCTTCACCACAGTAAAGGAGGTGACAGCCAGACAGAATGCTGGCCTGAGACCACCTTTGGAAGTGTGCCACCTAAACAGATGTAAATATTTCTTCCTTTCTGTACATGCCTAAAACTTCTGATGGCAGCAGACCTCTCTTCTGGAGCAAAGTAGCCTTCCCTAGTACTCCCAAAGGCCACACAAAGAAAGAGACTTCTGCATAAATCTGATCAGGCAAGAAACTCCTGATTCAACTACATTTTCACACTTTCACAGCTCCTAACTCATGGGATCACAGCCCTAGCTACACTCTAGAATTACCTGGGAAGCTCTTTTAAAAATGCCAGTGCCTGTGCCCCACTCTGAGATCCTGATTCAGTTGACCTAGGGTGGGGCTGTGTTTTCTGCATTTTTTTAAGCTCCTCAGGTGTAGCCACAATTACAAACCACTGCCACATGTGAACATAAGTGTCCAGTCTCAGGTGAAAAGAGGGACTTAGGCTGCAGGTAAGTGAATACAGGGTCACATAGAAAGGGAATGGAATCTCATTCTTGACTATCCTGATCCCTTTGCCATTTCAACAAGGACACATCTCATTTTGGTCATCTCTCTGTGTTAAGAGAAAATGGAGCCACTTTATATGGCTCTTATCCCCCCTAGTTCTTAACACTAAAGAGTCTCTTACCAAAATAGGGCAATAGACTTGATACAATTAAAGAATAAGAATTCTTTGTAGCTTCCCAGGCCCTTGTTCTATATGAAGGCCAAATGAAGTAGCTTGTAATTATCTCACAGAGCCTAAACAATGAGGATGATAGCATTTAGCATTCGCCCCTTAAACCCTTGCTAAAAGGACTTGAAACTATTCATTTTGGAAGCACATTTGAAAAGCTTTCCTATTCAATCACAATCACATTTCTCTGTGATAGGCCTTTTAGGGCTTGACCATTGTAAGAGTCTTAAATGAATGACTGCATTTGTGATGATGTGAATGTTCTCCAGCAATTAGCTACTAAAGCAATACCCAGCATCTGCTATTTGGTTACCAGACTGGTCATTAGTATTTTCATTCTCTGTGAACTCTAGAAACTCGCTCTGGTGGTCAATGGAATCTTTTCAACATAGTAGCCTTAGAGAAGGTAGCTATACATTTATTTTTCTAAGGAAATACTTACATGCAGGTAGCAAGTTAGAGGAACCCAATTGTGCCACAATTTTCTTGATGCAAATGTATCCCAGAAAGTCCTTGTATCTGAGAAATAACCTGGTGTTTTCTAAGCATAGACTTACTCATATAATGAATAAGAGCCTAGAAAAACAGACATAAGACAGATAATTAATAAGGAAATCTGACACTTCAGCATTGTAAATAGTTCCAGGATGTTTCTTGATGGTTTCATGAAATTACTAACTTAAATACTTAAAAACAAAAGTTTTAAAACACACACTCATCATTTAATCATTTAACAAAAAGGTATGGACACATGAACCCTGTCCACAAGGAGCATACAGTCTGGAGAAGGAAATAAACATGAAAATCAATCATTAAAACACAGTATGCTAAGATTACTATAGCCCATGGCATTCATTATTGTGAAAATATCATTTAGGCTCCATCTTAGAAACATCTTTGTCCAATCCCCAGGGAGAAATTTCTCATTAGTCTTAGTAACAGGAATACTATGTCCTTCTGAACAACTGTTTGGATTTATCTTAGAAATACTCTGAATAGTGTAATTGATTTCTCTCTCCCTTTGTATTAGTATCTTAAAAGCTCAAAGCTAATTTACTACCTGCCTGTAGTAAACAAATGGGATCCTATATTATCAATCTTATCTACTAACCTCCAACCTAGATTCAACTAACTTCACCTTGATTTCCACATTTAATTTTTTGTAGTTACTGTTCTTAAAAATCACCTCAAATTCTCTTTACGATGAGGGTATGAAAAACTAAACAAATAAATCTGCAATGAGAGTGGCCATTAGAGGTTTTACGGGAGCTAAAGGGAAGACCATATGCAACCTGCGAATTTTGATAGGAGAGATAAGGGAGGGGAGTTAGTCAGAAGGATGGGAAAAGCATTGTAATCGTAATGATAATAACAGTAGGAGCACTTCTAATTATCACAAAAAATAACTATACCTTACAGTTGTGGGATTCTTTCTATGTATCAGTGCTTTGCAAGCATTATTTCCCTTTTCCTCACCACAACCTCAGGAAGCAGATATTAATGTCTCCATTTTACAGATGAGAATATTGATGCTTAGAGAGTTTAGTAATTTACCCCAGATGTCATTTCAAACCTGGTCTATCTCGCTTTGACTGCTGCACCACTGATTTACTGAATTTCCCCTGCAAAGAGAGGGTGGGAGAGGGTGTTCCCTATTATTGTATCTCCAAGTATCCAGAGAAGGAGTGCTGAACAGTGCTTACAGATGTGAGGAAGAACACTGTCAGGAGCAATATTTCTTCAGACGACAGGAAGGTCCAAACGATTTTGGCAAGGGAGTTAGATGAAAATGGAGAAAAGGGGAGAGAGGCTTCAAACTCTATTTTGGAAAGGCTAGACTTTGAAGCCTCTCTCCCCCTTTGAGTTTTGGGGTGGAGAAGTTCGAACACTCACATGGTGCAGCTCACTACACACCAAGGCTCATGGTGAGTACACTAAACACCATCAGGTCAGTAAAATCTATTTTTTGGTTATCTTTATAAAATCTAACCCCATCCAGGTGAGATCATGGTTTTAAGCATCCCCCTTCCAAAACAGTACCAGAGCCTAAACCCAAAGGCAACATTAGAGCAAGGTCAGAGGGCCTTTAAGGCCTTCCAATAAAGCTATTCCTGTGGGCTCATAATGATGATGGTGGTGATTAAGATGATGCTGCTGGAGGTGATAATGGTAACAGCTGCCACTAGTTACTAAGCACATATATGCTTGAAACCGTGTGCTGACATTCATTATTTCATTTCATCTTCACATCAACCCTAGGAAGACAGCATTATGCATTAAACCTGAGGCTCAGGTTTAGTAAGTTGTCTGAGATCACAGAGGTAATCAAGCAGTGGAGCTGGAATTTGAATCCAGGACTGACTGACTCCAGAGCCTGTACTGTAGGCAGCTACCCTCCTCTGCCTCCAATTAGAAAATCGATATTGTAGATATCTTATCATGTTTATGTGTCACCAAGAGTCATTCACTGTATGAAAATACAAAATCGGTTATTGTGATTTTGTTTCTTTTACTTCCTTTCTATTCTGACGTGCACTTTTAAAGGACATAATGAATAATATTTATGTGTGTGTGTGTGTCTACATGTAGACTCATTAAATGTGTGTGCACTTGCCAATGTGAAGTCATACATTGAAAAGAGGCACATTTTAGACATAGACAGGTTCAAATCCCTACTTTCCACTTTATTAGGCATGTAATTTAGGGCCAGTCATTCAGATTCTCTATGTGTCAATCTCATCACCTTTAAAATGGAATTCAAGACTGGGTTGGGGAAGCGGGTGTGGCTCAGTGGATAGAGCCCCCGTTTACCATATGGGAGACCCGGGTTCCCGTCCCGAGGCCTCCTTGTGAGGGCATGCCGGCCTGAGCGGTGCGGTGGGCTGATGCAGCAACCTCATGGCAGGAAGCAGGTGTGGCGCAATGGATAGAGCACCCGTTTACCATATGAGAGGCCCCGGGTTTGCTTCCTGGTGCCTCCTTGTGAGGGCAGGCCGGCTCGCGCGGTGCCGTGGGCTGATGCGGCAAGACCTCACAGCAAGGAGGAGATAAGCAGACACAGAGAAGACACGCAGCGAATGGACACAGCAGCACAAGCAGCAAGGGGGGGATAAATAAATAAAATAAATAAATCTTTAAAAAAAAAA
>JAQZBX010045702.1:0-20933 GCA_029593785.1 Cabassous unicinctus | reverse complement strand
CTTCCATCTGGCGTATCTAGATCCTGCCCTTTCTGTCCATCTCAGATCCAGTTTTGTCTCCACCATTCCTTAACATCTCTGCTTCCTTTTACCCATCTGGGGTGAATCCCACCATAGCTTTGGTTGGTAGGAAGTAACAACACTTGATTCCACGGTCTTCTTTGTAGTTGATTATATTATGCATGTCATTGACTTTCCCTATCATTTGTATTTGTTAATGCAATTAGACTAGACATTCTCTGAAGTCAGGAACCACATGTGCTACTTCTGTTCTATACTCTTAAAATACATAGCTCTGGATTAAAAACTCAAAATGTGTGAGTTTATTTTTTTTTCCTTTGCAGCGTATATTAGTTGTTGGCATTCTGGTTCAACCATACATTAAAAAAACAAAACAAACAAACAAACAAAAACACAGCCACCACATAGATTTGTGCAGATTATCTAAGGGTGCTACATGTAAGAGGTGCCATTTGTTTTGTAGACATGGTGGACAGGGAAATTTCTTATGATGCTTTTTTTTTTTTTTTTTGTAAATTACCATTCAATATCTGAGGAAAGGGAGCTGACTTTTAAATTCAATCAGAGGGCTCAGTGCAAAAATCCTGACCACTGCTATGTAGAAGAGAGTTTTGTATTACAGTTAACTTTATATTTGTTAAGAGATTGAGTTGACATAAAGAGGATATTTAATGTTAGGCTGAAAATGGCAACTAGATGAGAGAAGAAAAAGGAACCAAATCTCAGTAAAGGAGTAAAGGAACATAAAACTTTTTTTTAAATTACTGATACAATAACCTTGATACAAAAGTTTATGGGAAGTGAAAATATTCTCTAAAAAAGGAGCTTTTAATGGAAACAATAAATGACCCAATTATAAAGCTTTGTTTTAAGTTTACATGTTACTGAGATCACAATCTTAAGTTTTTCTGAGTTATGGGTCCATGCAAAATAACAGATTTATAAACCCATGCTAGAAGCTTTATAAATGAATTAAATTTAAAGGTATTTATTTATTTTCACATATATTGTAAGTAGTAATTTTGCTATCGCTATTGTACTAAAAAAATCACAGTAGAAATGAAAACTAGTTAGCTATTTCTTTTGATAGCTTTGAAATAATTAAAAGCAAAATCCTAAGTGGTTAATGGCTGTTAAATGATCTAAAATAAAAAACCTTATAGAGTTGCATGCTGTAGCTAATGGGCAGATATAAAAAGGATCATTTGTTTCAATTGCTTAGTATAGCAGTAGGCTTCACCTTGACAGTTACAGAACCAAATCAGAGTTTTGTGACTGCTTCTTCACCTGCCTGGAGGGCAAGGTAAAATTGTGGCTGAACTGACAAGGAGGCAGCTTTAAAAAATTATCATCTATTCCTCATCTTTAAAAATATCCATGCTAAAGGATGAAATGGATGTGAGGGTGAAATTTTGCAGTCAGTAGATGTGCATTTCTCAATCTGCTATGGTAATGCAAATCATCAGGTAAATTATTCTGTTTGCTTTGGCAGTAGCAACAAAATTGTTGGATGACTGCAATGAGAATGAGCTTAGTGTTTGAGTCACTGAATTCAATTGTGTTTTTTTTCCAAACAATTTATTGAAGTACATTATTTATACGTGAACATACATAAACTATAAGTGTTCAGAAAATATTGTGAACTTACAAAACAAACATGCATAACATCATACAGGCTTTCACACATCACCCCACCACAAATACTTTGCACTGTTGTGAAACATTTGTTAACAAATTATGAAAGAGCATTGTCAAAGTATAACTACTAACTATAGTCCGTATCTTACTTCCCTATACATTTTTTTTAATGATTTAATTTATCTATTTATTTACTTTTATCCATTTTTACCCGCCCCCAACCGTTTTTGCTGTTTTCGTGTCCATTTGCTGGGCAACTCTCTGTGTCCATTTCCTGCCCTCTCTTCTCATGCTTCTCCTCCTGTCTTCACTGGGATTGGATCCTCGGAGCCTCCGATGTGGGAGAGAGGCGTCCTACCGCCTGCATTTTTCAGCGCATCTTGTCTTGGCTCTCCCTTGTGTCACTCTCCTGTTACGTCATCGTCTTGCTGTGTGGCTCGCAGGGCCTGACGGCTCACCTGCAGACGGGGCCTGGGGGTCTCACCCGTGCACAGGGCCTGGGGGACTCACCCGCTCATGGGGCCTGGCGGCTCACCCCCTCACGACCAAAGATACCTAGAGTTACAGTCTTTTCCCATACAGGATGGTCATATAATAAATCAGGCTTAGTTTATCACCAGCATTCTAAAAACCAGACCTAGGGAGAAAAGCTAGGTGTGGGGACACATGCATGGTTTCTAATATAGCGAATGTTTAGCCTACCCTGATTATCTCAAAATCAGGACAGCAAGAATATTCGCATTCAATTGTGTTTTATTCTATGTCAGCTAAACAAAGTCATTTCTATGTTTTCTGTGGAGAATTTGATGTTTGTACTCTGATGCTAAAACCTTTTTATTGCATATATACAAAGTTTGATATTGGAAATGACCAAATGAAAGAAAATCTTGTTTTTCTATGACCCTCCACCCCCAGAATTCAAGAATCCTTATCTGTCTTTTTTATTCCTTTTAAAGGGTTATAGTCCTTAGTGCAGTACTAGGAAAAATTCCTCTCCTGACAAACTGACATATTTCTGTTAGGTAATGAGTACAAAGTTAAGTCAACCTGACCTTTTTTCCTTTTATGCCTATCAAGAACACATGGACCAAATTTTGTGTCTCTCTGTCATAGTTTCTAAAAGCCCACACCACTAAGCCTTGGCTTTTTTTTTTTTTTTTTTTTTTTCTTTTTTTCTTTTTTTATTGTGGTAACATATGTGTAACATAAAATTTGCCATTTTAATCTTTTTTAAGGTACAATCTGTAGCATTTATTTACAATGTTATGCTACCATCACCACCATCCTTTACCAAAACTTTTTCATCACCTCTCACAGAAACTCTGTATTCACTAAGCAATAACTCCCCAAACTCCTCCTCTCAGCCTCTGATAAACCTCTAATCTGCTTTCTGTTTCTATGAATTTGCTTATTTTAGATACTCATTGTTGGGGTTGAATCATGTTCCCTACAAAAGACATGTCCAGGTCCTGTAGGTGTGAACTCATTTGTAAATAGGACTTTTGAAAGTGTTATTAGTTGATGTGTGTCCAAAAAATGAATGCGGGTGGACCTTAATCCAATATGCTAAAAATCCTTATAAGCAAAGGAAATTGGACACAGAAGGAAAAGCCACGGGGAGCAGCCAGAAGCCTAGAAGTCAACAGAACCCAGAGGAGAAGAAAAAAACATTGCCATGTACATTGCCAGGTTGACTGAAAAGCCAGGAATCTTGAAGACTGCCAGCCAATCAGAAGATTCCATCCTTAGGAGGAAACAAACCTTCTAGCTGCTGGAACTGCCAACATATCCCTGTTGTTAAGCTGAACTACTGTAAGGTATTTGTTTTAGCAGCCAGGAAACTAAAAACATTCATATAAGTAGAATCATGTAATATTTGTCATTTTGTGTCTGACTTATTTCAGCTTAATGTTTTCAAGGTCCACCCATGTTGTAGCATGTATCAGAATTTCATTCCTTTTTATAAGTGAATAATATTCCATTGTATGTATATACCACATTTTGGTTTACCCATTCAGTTGTCAATGGACACTTGAGTTATTTATACCTTATAGCTGTTGTGAATAATGCTGCTGTGAACATTTGTGTACAAGTATCTGAGTCTCTGCTTTCAGTTCTTTGGGGTATATATCTAAGAGTGGAATTGTCAAGTCATATGGTAATTCTGTGTTTAACTTTTTGAGGAATCTTGGCTTTTATTTTTTGAAATGTCAGTTGTATCTGTCATTTTTGGTTAACTCCTTATTTTTGTAGGCACTGGTTGGAATATAAAAAAGAATGATTGCTAAATCAATCTATAAAGTCAGTGCAATCCTAATCAAAATCTCAATAGGATATTTCTTAGAACCTGACAAACTAATTTTGAAATTCAATTAGGAAAAGAATAGAGTAGTCAAGAAAATTTTGAAAAAGGGCAATGAAAAGGGACTTCTGACAGATGTACTCTAAGGCTATTGTAATTAAGACAGCTTAGTATTGATCCAGGAGTATCAAAATGCTTTAGAGAATGGAAGTAACAGTAAGAGAAACAGAGTATATTTTAATGGAAATTTAATATATTATAAAGTGGCCTTTCAAAATCAGTAAGAAAAGGGTAGATTATTTGGTAAATGGTTTTGGAATAGTTGATTGTCCATGTGGAGAAATATGGAAGTATACATTTATGTCTCAAAAACTCACATGATAAATTCCATATAATTTGAAGAACTCAACATGAAAAACTATAAAGGTATTAGAAGAAAATATAGAATATTTATAATCTCTAGTATAAGGTATAAATGAACATATTGATAAGTTTCCCATTAAACTTAATTACACCAAAGAAATCATAAGGAAAGTTTTTAAAAGTTTTGTGTAAATGCAAATCACAATGAAATACCATTTTATATCCACTAGAATGGCTACTATTAGAAAAAACAAAACAGAAAATAACAAGTGCTGGAGAGAATGTGAAGAAATAGGAATTCTTTTGTATTGTTGGTGGGAATTTGAAGTGGTATAGCCACTGTAACAAATTGGTGGTTCCTGAGAAAGTTAAGAATAGAATTACCACATGACCCTGCAATCTCACTTTTAGGTATATAACCAGAAGACTTGAAAGCAGGGACTCGAACAGATATTTGTATACTGATGTTCATACCAGCATTAGTCACAATAGCCAAAAGGGGGGAGTAACCCAAAGGCCTATCAACCGATGAATGGAAACAAAATATGGTGTATACACACAATGGAATAATACTGAACTATAAAAAGAATGAAATTCTGATACACGTGACAACATGAATGAACCTTAAAGACATCATGTTGAGTGAAATAAGCCAGAGCCAAAGAACAAATATTGTATTAGAATATGCAAATTCGTGGACTCATAAATTAGAATAAATTAGAATTAGAATATAGATTACCAGGGGTAGGGGTGAGGAAGGGGAATGGGAAGTTAATGCTCAGTTGATAGAGAATATGTTTGGGGTGAAGGAGACATTTTGGTAATGTATAGTGGTGATGGTAGCACAACATTGTGAATGTAATTAATACCACTGAATTGTATACTTGAAAATGGCTAAAATGATTAATTTTGAGTTGCATATATGTTACTAGAATAGAACTGAACTATACAAAGAGTGACTCTTAATGTAAACTATGGACTATGGGTAATAATATAATTATAATAATAATGTTTCATCAGTTGTAACAATGGCACCACACTAATGCTTAATGTTAGTAATAGGGAAACTCTGGGTGTGGAGAGGGAGTTATATGGGAACTCTGTACTTTCTACATGATTTCTCTGTAAACGTATAACTACCCCAATAAAAATTTTTTCATGTTTGTGCAGTTACTGATTAAATTAGTAAAACACATAATTAGCATAATTTTAATGATTACATAATCCATCATACAGCTGTATCACTATTTACATATGGTTCTCAATTATATTTCAGGTTCTCACATAAAATTCTTGAAATCCATGAGTGAATTTATGGTTTTCCAAAAGATGATATTCTGAACCGGTTCAGATATTCCAGGAAAAACTGGATGTTAAGTTAGAAGACCCTTTTATCCAGATAATTTTGTTTCTTGGAATTTCACATTTGAAAATTCTGATTAGCTTGACAAATGACTTTTTAAAGTTGCATTTTAACATTGCAATTTTAAATGTTTTAAATGGAATTATTTTATTGTTACTAATTTATTTGTGACCCCATTTTATGTGTGAGTACTGTGATAAACTATCGGGAATCTAACAAGATTTAAACAGCTTAGAATTAAAAGATTTACAGTTAAAGCAGTGGAATCCAGTTTTCAAAGGCTATGTTTAGAGAAACCCCAAATATAAAACAGATAAAAATGGGCATCTGTGATAAATGGCATTGGGGTTCCTGGCCTTAGTCTGTCTAGTTTTTCCTTCTGGTCATCCCCACCCAGTTCATGGAAGTCCTCTGCAGATTTCTGGGAACACATTTTGAAAACCATTGAATAATAGTAACAATGCTTGGGTGAAAAAAAAATAAAGGTGTAGTGAGAGTCTCAGGATTTAGGTGAATATTTTGTTCCTTTTAGAGTTTTTGTGTAGCCATGTTGGTATTCTTCTGATAGTCCTCCAAAGGGCTACTTATGACCTTCTTAGGAAGGTGGAGCCTAAAGTATAAGGTCTTTAGCCACTTCTTTTGACTCAAGGTGAAGGTCATGCCTGGCCCAACAAGTTCCTCCTTGAGTAGAATGGATGTTTTCCAGGAAACCCTTTTTGCCAAAGGCAGGGCAAAGCTGGTTTGGCTCCTTGCTGTAGCACATTATCTTCATGTTGGCATTAATCTTCCCTCTAGGAATATGTAAAGTGAGTCTATCTGCAGAAAAACTTCATTCCAGTCTAGCTCAGGAAATGCTTTTGAGTATAGGTGCACAACTCCTTATCTGCAATTCCAAAATCTAAAAAGTTCTAAGTGCCAATGTCAGTAGGAGTTCATGGATCTTATTTTATTCAGTGAGTTAGAATATAGTTCTATCACTATAGTGCTGCTCAAATTGTCCTGGATTTGACCAGTGGAAGTCCCTTCAACCTGACTTCTTGTATCCTTTTCATGTCTTCCCATCATTCTTTGAACACTTCCTTACTTTCTAGTATGGGAAGATGATCCAGCTCATTTTGTGTTTTCCCTACCCTGATCTTGGAATCAGCCTCTTCTCCAAGAGCCCTGATTACTTTTACTGGATAATGGTATTTAGGAACCAAAATCTGGTGGCTAGGTGTTCTCATTGCTACCAGTTGTAGCACTATCTCAGAAGACTAAGCTGGTAAGTAAATAATAATTAATACATGTTTTAAATATTATTCCTATATCCTTTATAGCACACTATATATATTTTATATAATACACACGAGCATATACACCATGAGTTCATTTTTTTAAAAAGAGTTTTTTATTTCTCTCCCCGCCCCTCTCATTGTTTTGCTGTCTGCTCTCTGTGTGTTCTTCTGTGTCTGCTTGTCTTCTCTTTAGACTGCAGGGAACCGATCCTGGGACCTTCCAGAGTGGAGAGAGGCTGCTCAATCTCTTGCACCACCTCAGCTCCCTGGTCTGCTGCATCTCTTATTGTCTCTCTTCTGTTTCTTTTTTTGTTGTGTCATCTTGCTGTGCCAGCTCTCCTGCACGGGCCAGCTCTCTGCATGGGCCAGCTCTCTGTGCGGACCAGCTTGCTTTTCACCAGGAGGCCCTGGAAATTGAACCCTGGACTTCCCATATGGTATATGGGAGCCCAATCGCTTGAGCCATATCTGCTTCCCATGAGTTCATATTTGATGCCAACAATTCCAATCCAACATCACAGGTTACATTCTCCTCTTTCCCCTTTCCATATTTGTAACTGATTTCTCTAACAGTGAGAGACCTGTCTGCCATTATTTCAATATATTTTATCATTTGCTCAATGCTGGGATACACAGAAAATAAATTTTAAATTGCTAAACCATACCATTGCAAGAAGCAAACCTACTCACTAAAGTTAATATTTGTTTATAGTTCTTTTTTAGATAAAATTTGCATATAGTAAAATACACAAATCTTATAGGCACAATTTTATGAGTTTTGACAAATACATAGATCTGTTTAACCCATAATATTTTTCTCACACCAGAAAGTTCCTTTGTACTTTTTTTCAGTCAGTCCTGGGGAAGAATTTAGGAGCAGTGATATACACATAAATATACTGAGAGTAAGAGAGCCAAGGGAAAACATATTTCAGGTATGTTCTGTGTTGTAAATTCAGTTCCTTTCAGTCATTTACTTGGGAAACTCCAATCCTGATTTAAATTTCTCAGTTAGTTCTTTCTTTCATTGCTCAAAGTACTAACACTCACTTCAAGACTAGAGCAAATTGATTCCAAATGAATGTGCAAATAAACACACACATATCTTTTTGTGTGGGAGACAGAAGGGTGAAAAAGGGCACCATTTGGATAATACCTAACAGTATTTTAGGAATCTTACTTATTTTCTGTTAACCAATATTTTCCTACATAATTGAAAAAAAAAGGGTTTGCCCCAGAGATTGGGGTTAGTGTAATAGGAGACACTACAGTCTAGTCTTTTGTTGAAAAGCAAGCTTGGAAATAGATACCCAGTGTCCTTTATTTCCAATTTTCCCACAGAGTTGAGTAAAGCAACTGTTGGAACTTTATGCCCTACATAATGTTACCCTCTTGCTTTTCAAGCATATCCAAGACTGAGAGACTAAATGATTGTTTGAGGTTACTTCTGAACATTCTAAGAAGTAAGGGTATCCTATTTGTTTTAGTTTGCTAAAAGTTGCTGGGAGCAATAAACCAGAAATGAGTTGGCTTTTACAATGGGATTTATTTGGTTAAAAGCTTACAGTTCTGAGGCTATGAAAGTGTCCAAATAAAGACATCATCAGAGATGCTTTCTCCCTGAGCTGCAACTGTGGGCCATCAGGCACATAGCAGGACACAGTGGCGGCGTTTGCCAGTCTCTGCCTTCTGCTCCAGACTCCCTTTCTCCCCAAGCTGTGGGTGATCAGGTACATGGTGACATCTGCTCGTCTTTCTTCTCTCCTCTGATCCTCATTGCCTTCAGCTTCAGGCTGCTCCATTTGTGGCTTTTCTTTCTCCTGGGTTCGTCAACTTCTGGAGGCTTCTCTCTGTTTCTGCAGCTTTTTTCTGTGCCTGCAACTTCTATAAGAGAATTAAGACCCACCCTGGGTCATGCCTTACTGAAGTGATCTAATAAAAAATAATCTATTAAAAAAAATCCCTTAACTGAGTCTAATGAAAAGGTCTCATCTACAATACATTTACATGTACAGGAATGAACTAAATTTTAAAACGGGATTTTTCTGGGGTCCACAAAAGATTCAAACTAACATACCATTCCTTTCTATGTCTGCATGTATAATGATCACCAAGTAAAGTGCCCAAAGTATGAAATGATTATTTCAGTAGAATTTATTTAGAGCACCAAAGTGAATGTTCTTCTTCAGAAAGAAAGAAAGGAATTATTTGAAAACTGATTCTGTAATTGAGAAAACTTGATTATCTTAAGATGGTCAATGCAATATACACTTATATCTCCTATTTTGGATCTTGTTATAAGGTAAGGTGATGCCACATCAGAAGTTTTGGCCTTTTTAAATTTTTCTTTAGTTTTTCATCTTTAATAATATAATACCTATTTTTTTCAGATTATTTAGTCCTATATCTTCCTGGCATTGTATCACAAATAGGAAGTCAGAGAAAGAGAATTTAAGGCTGTATAAATTTCCTTTTTCTGCCTTTCTACCTTTTGAATAGGATAGTCAGTCCAAGGGCAATGTCAGCACTCCAAAAGTACTTTTCAACTTGACTTAGTCCCAGACATGGGATATTGGCAAAATGTTGCTCAGTCTCACCAGCAGAGAAAACCCTGAGGGAAAAGGTATAGCCTTACTTCAGATATAGTATTCTGGGAGCACGATGCTTCCATTTATATTTAATAGCACCTACTATCCAATAGGCTGTCATTTCTCTTCTAAATTCAGCAGATACCTGAAAATTTCTAAAACAGAGTCTTTTACCAGGGGATACAATCCGTATGAATATTGGGCACTCAATAAATGTTTGCCTGGAAAACTGCTTCATAGAGTCTGTGGAGATTGTTGAAAAACTTAGTTGTATTGTTTGCATACGTCCTTCAGGAATGTCATGGCCCTCTACCTAGTGGCCTATTTGCATGAGATTCCCTAAACTTTCCAATAGAGCTGTGAAGGGCACTGTGGTTACTAGAAGCTGGCATTAAAAAGAGGGGGTGAAAGGCAGCCTTTACTATCCCCTGGAGAGGATGACTAAGACGACTACACAGCTTAGCCTCAAAGGAGGATGGAAGAGGGAAACCAGAAGGACAGGTGTTCCAGATTAGGACAAAGGCAGGGTTGGTGGAGGAAGACTGCTCCAGCATGGAGGGGCTCCATACTCTCAACTTCCCACCATAGCTCTTTAGTATAAATTTACTGACAGGGTGGATTGTAATTGTAAACACAAAAGAGGATCTTCTAGAGCCCAAAAGAGAAGCTTATAAACCTGCCAGACTATTCTAGATCATGTGCTAGAACTGTTGTTGTTCCTTAGAGGCAGCAGTGCCTTGATGTTTGGCAAGAATAATAAAGATAATAATATCTGACTGGCATTCATTGAACATTTATTATTAATCAGGCAGTACCTCATTTCATCCTCATAGGAACCCTATGAGATACACATTACTTTTAGCTACATTTTACTGGTAAGGCTCTGAGAAGTTAAGTATATGTCCAAGGCTACCCACTTAACAAGTGGTGGGACAGGATTAAGTAGGCTGTCTCTGGAGTGGTTTTAACCACTCAGACAATGGTAGAAATTGAGCATGCCCACCTTAGTGGCCACACTGTGCCCAGTTTGTACATTTATCTGTTATACTTTATTGCAGCCACTTGTCTTTCTTCTTGGCTGTGAGGATCTGAAGGGCACCAGTCTTGCCCTACTCATCTCTTTATCTCCAGCTTGGACAGATTAAATCAATAAAAGCATTATATGGACAAATACGTGAAAATATGTTAGCAGCAGGGAAAAAGAGTGGGATACTCCCCTAATTTATGAACCAGAAGAGAGCATGATAGGTCAGGTACAGACCATTGGCTTTTAAGAGACTCCCCAAAGGTAAGAGTCCCACAGCTTTACCATAAGTAGGCTGACCCTTATGTTTGTTGAGTGGTGTGATGGTTTCTTCAGGGCAGGGAGGAGGTAGAAACCCCTTGGGGCAGGCTGGAAATTGGGCAGAGCAAGCTTGAAGGTTGGTTGTACCTACCTCAAGGTAGGGAAGAGGTCAGGACTCTCTGGAGCAGGCTGGAGGTTGGATGATGCAAGCTTGACATTGGGTGGTCTTCACAGGAAGAACATTACAGGTTTATATGGCAAAAGTCTCAGCAGAACTTAGTGTTTCAGTGTCCCCACCAATATCATCATCAACCCATATGTCTCTATCCCAATCCTCAGGGTTCCGTTCCTTTCCAATCAATGCCCTCACTTTAACAGCAGACACCCTACAAGGTTGAGATTTTTGTTTCTGTTGTAACTCTGCTACTCGTACAATGAGACTCTGAGTCTGGTTTTCAGAGATCTCAAGTCTGCAGCTCTATGAAACAAGATTTTCTATCAGAGCACACATAGAAACTTTCACATCATTTATGTGCACTTAAGTTGCAAATTTGAAGCCTTCAGGTTATCCCTTTCTTTTGTAACTGTATCCAGCATATTTAGGAACAGCCAGCCAACATCATAGTACCTTTTAACTCCACAAAACTCTGTTAAGGTGTCAAAAACACTCTTACCCTGATCCTTGCCTCTTATAAGCATGGAAGTAGTCATATCCAGTGGTGATATTTTGTGTATCTCTGTTGCCAACTCACACCATGGACTGTCAGTGGCCTTTTGATTATTGGAAATGGAGTCATAGTGCCCTTGAATCTAATCAGAGTAGAGAGCCAATTGCAAAATGCCCAGAATCAATTCAGAAATTCCATTTTTAAGATTCTGTTTTTCAAGAACCACTCTTGGTACCAAGCTATATTAGGGTTCTCAAAGGAAACAGAACCAACAGGAGATATCTGTAAATAGTATGAGATTTTTTATAAAATTGTCTCACATGACCGTGGGGATACACAAATCCAAATTCTGTAGGGCAGGCTGCAAACCAGGAGCTCTGATGAAGGTCTTTGATGAGTTCCCGGGAGACACTGGCTATCTGAATTAGAGATTGGAATTCCCTCTCTGAATGCTGAAATCACTTCCCTTTTTAAGGAGTTCGTCTATTGTATGAGATGTCACTCATTGCTGATGGCAATCCTCAGTTGATTATAGATGCAACCAGCCATCTATGCAATCAACTCACTGATGATTAAAGTCCAGGAAATGCCCCTGTATTACAGTTAGCCCAGTGCTTGCTTGACCAGACAGCTGGGCACCATTACCTGTCTGAGTTGACACATTAGCCTAACCATCACAAGTGAGAAGAAAGAGATTTGAGATATTTTATAAGCAGGGGAAACTGCCTCAGGTATCATCAAATAGGACAGGGGAGAGAGAATTAGTAAGTTTAAATCCCAGGAAAATTGGGTCAAAGTCTATTTTAATTATCATGGGGGCCCTTGATTTTCATGTTGCCAATAAGGCCTGTTATAAAGGATTTGTTTGAGAATTTCAAAATGAGACTGTTCTCACTGAGTTCATTTTACTTTAAAATTATGTAAATAAAGTTAGTCTTTCCATAGTCAAAATAGTTAATTTTATTTTGTTCTTAGAATTAGCATAAAAGAAACAATTGTGGAAGTAGTTCAGTATACCAGTATATTTATTAAGCTGCTCAGAATGTAGTCAGTCATTTATTCTATATCAGCCAAATGATATGTCACAGTTAATAGGCTGGGCATTAATCATCTCAGAAGAGTGATTAAATTTTTAACTTTTTGATGAAAAAGAATTATATCTCCTTGACATTTAATATATTAAAAAAAGAAAAACGGGAGCTGATGTGGCTCAGTAGTTGAGTGCTGGCTTCCCACATACAAGATCCCAGGTTCAATCCCCTGCTCCAATATCTTAAAAACAAAACAAAACAAAACAAAACAACCTATCACTTCATTTGGGGAAAATAAAGTGGAAGTGGAGAGGGTATTCTTAACTATGGATATTTAAGCTCTCTGGTCCAAGAACAGAATTGGGTATCATGGTTTACAGAGGCATTGAAAGCCTAACTTAATAAGTGCTGAGCTTTGCTTAGGTTTGAATGTCAAATCAGGTGGTGCTTGCTTTACATAGTATCTACTCAAAACCCCATTTCAGCTCTTCCAGCTTTGTTTCTCTTCCACGTCTTTTGGCTATATATTTTACGTATATAAGGTAGAGCCACCAGAACTACAGGAAACAACTTTATAGCCTTTACTGTTTGCTGAAGCTAAATATTTTTAGGTCTAAAACGTGTTTTAGAGAATCAGAGGTCTTCATACCACAGTGTTATTGAGGGAAGGCTGTCTAGAAGGCTCTTGGAGGTGGCTCTACCCTAGACTTTTCTCTGCTGGATCCTGTGATTAGTCTCCAGGATTTAAAATCGTTTCATCAAGACCACTCGGGTGGTCTGGCCCTAGTTTTAAACTGAGCTGTGGTGGCCAAACTTACCTTTCATTAAAATCACGTTAGCATATATTTACAGTTAGAAATTTAGTATATCATATGCAGGGCAGTTCTTTCCCAACATCTTCAGATCAATCAGAAGGTTGCTTGTTGGACAAAAACTTAAGGAATATATTATTTAGGCCATGATGAAAAATCCCTTTCCTCTTTAGGAAATGAAGACTTACAGTGACTAAATGAGAAAAGTACTTTATTATATTTCAAGAGAGCTGAGTTCTAATCCCAGTTTTGTCATATACTACCTGTGCAACAGTAGCAATTATTTTACCTCTTTGTGTCCTGGTGCCCTCGCTTGAAAAATGAAGAGTAGAATTTAGATGACCTGTAAGTTTGCATTTAAAGTATATGAGTTTTTGAATGCCAGATTCAGTGTTTTCCTTCCCTCACTAGGTACACTCTCATCCGGATGCCAGGAGTTTCATGTATTTTCTACTTTCTACTTTTTCATGCTATTAAGTTAAAATGATAGTAAAATGAATACAGAATTAAAAGCCACTTCAAAGAGTGTGGTAGTTTGAGTCTTTTGTGGCCCCCAGAAAATTATGTTCTTAAACTAATCCATTTCTGTGACTGTAAACCTATTGTAAATAGAACCATTTGATTAGGTTCAGTTAAGGGACCTTCTTTTTATTAGATCGTTTCAGTAGGGCATGACCCAGGGTGGGTATCAATCCTCTTACTGGAGTCCTTTATAAACTGGCGTAATATGAAGAGAGGAGACTGCAGAAAGAGAGAGACACAGGAGCAGAGAGAATGCCACGAGAGCAAGAAGCTGAAATCAACAGAACCCGGAAGAGAGAAAGCTGGAAGCTGAAAGCAATGAGGTGGTGAGAAGACAGAGACTAGCAGACTCTGCCATGTGCCTCATTGCCCACAGCTGCAGCTCAGGGAAAAAGCATCTGCTGCTGATGCCTCAATGTGGACCCTTTTATGGCCTCAAAACTGTAAGCTGATAAATTAATAAATCCCCTTTGTAAAGGCCAACCCATTTCTGGTATATTGCCTTGGCAGCCCTTAGCAAACTAAGACAAAGAGCAATCTAACCATCACCCATTTGATGCTTGAGAGAGCCCACATTAAAAAGTAATCAGCAAAAAAAAAATAAAAATAAAAATAAAAAAAATAAAAAATAAAAAGTAATCAGCTTTGTGTGGCTAAAACCTTGCTTTAGGTATTTGGGCATCCCTAGATCCCTTTCAGCTACTGAAAGAAGAAAATCTGAGAGGGGCCCAAAAATAACCCTGATTTCTGATATAGCTTCAAGAACAAGATCTAGTTTGGATGGGCTAAAATTAAGAGGCCCACAACCCCTCCATGGAGGAACTTGTGGAATTTCGAGACATGTTTTTATTATATCTTTTAATTTCATAATCCTGGATGTATCTCTCCCCTCTGAGGAGGCCTTTCTGTAACACTAATCTAAAATATATCAAGGGGTCTTATTGTTTTCCTAGTGGATGTTTCCTTTCTAATTTGCTTGTTTGATCTTAGGTCTGCTGTTCCCTACTGTAGAAGGATGAGGTACTTGGTCAGGGAAAAGAGTTCTTTACTGATACTCAACCAGATCAATAGCCAGAGTAACACTGCCGCCTCGATACCCCATACCTAGACTCATAGGCAACATGGTGAGAGCTGATGGGACATAGACAAAGGACAGAGAACAAAACATTTCCTTGGTTTATATACAGAAGGCAGTCAGTCACCCACCTCTTCTGAAAGGAAGAAGAAAAACCTTTGCTCCTTTGAGATAGGATGGAAAGGCTCTTGGGTTTCACCCTAATCTTTTGGAATGTAAATACATCTCTCCAAGGGCCAGATAAACATTACTGTTGTTGTTCTTATGAACAAGAAATGTCTTCATGGTCCAGGCTTCTGTAATTACCTAAGGAGAGAGTGCTCCCGTTTCCCTGGCACCGTAGGAGCTTAACCTAGGGGCCTAGTTTGGCCTGTAACGATTTGGTCCTCTTTGGAGATCAGAGAAGTTTTATTATCCTTCTGGATTAGAGCAATTAACTAGATAAATGGCTATAGATCTAATCCTCATGGTGTGAGAAAAGTAAAATGTTTCTAGGAGAAGTGAAAGCAAGCATTCTCTATCTTTATATCATATGTAAAATATTTCCATGTCTCAGCTGGCTAAAGCTTTAAACAGGAGCACTGAGAAATCCAGAGAAGCTCCCCGCCCCATATCCACCCAGGATACTTAAATAATTCTGACATTCCCTATTAATTAAAAAAAAGTAACAACTTAATAGAGAGATGAAAGGAACAATTCAGTTGCTTAGCTATCATGTGAGTTTGGATTTCTGAAATTAGGGCCAAACCTCACTGTGATTCAAATAGATTCTGCATGTATTTATTTTTCCCTCTGAAAAAAGGCTAATAATGGTTGGAAGGCTATTTCTTTTTATTGGTATGGTTCATGCTAGTGAAAATGAAGCAGATGGCAAACTGGGGCATTTTTAATTCCACTGCTAACAAAAGCCATAAGAAGAAAATAAAGCCCTGTGATTATGCTGCATTGATCAAGTGATTAAAATGAAAGGGGTATATTTTGTAACATAGAATTTCTCCTGGTCTCCTTGACTAGACTCGTGATGTGAAAATTTTAAAATAAAATAATTTTCACTGAAAAGTGACTGTTCACTAATTTTTTTTCTCATTAATTTTCTTGGTCTTATGGCCTCCCAGTTTATTGTACTAATGATGAAAATGGCTTTTACAATCATGTTCATGATGTTTTCAAGTGAGGCTTTAAAAGTGTACTGTGTAAAAGCAGGCAAAATTTTTATAAACTAACTAATGTGAATTTCTGGACCTAAAATGTCCTATGGTTTTTTTCAGAAAAAGCCTAGCAACAGAGAAAGAAGAGCCTTTTGTCTAATTTAGACTCAAATGTCACTTAACCCCTAGGCCACTTTAAGATAAACTTTGAGGTTTAACAGACACCACCTTTTCCCTTATGTCTTAAAGTGGAAAAAATATCAGGACTTTTTGCCCCACAAATTCTTGGTTCCCCAAGAACTCAAAGTTTTTTCTGTCAGGCTACCCCTTAACCACCAGAATTTTTATTTTGGCACTTGATAGACCTTCTTCTCCCTTTCACTTTCCAAACAATAGCTAACTAATCTAGTAAATGAACCAGTGAAAGTAAACATGGCAAAGAGAGGAGGGTAAAGAAAATCTACTGGGCCCTTCCCCGAAGTCTAACAAAACAATAATTCAGGAATAGAAAAAAAAAACACACACAAAAGCCTATAGGGATAAAGAGAATGGGAAAGGAGACAACAGTAACAAAATATGGGAGCTAGAAAGTAGAGGAACAAATAGTAACAAACCTGTATTAACTATTGTGTAATAAGATGTACCAAAACGTAATTGCTTAAAACAACACACGTTAATTATCCCGCAGTTTCTGTGAGTCAGTAAGCTGGACGTAATTTAGCTGGATCCTCTGCTTCACAGTTTCTCACAGGTTGCAACTATGGTGTTGGCTAGGGTTCTAGTCATCTCGAGGCGCAACTGGGAAAGGATCTGCATCCAAGCTCACCAACAGGTTGTTGTCAGGATTTGGTTCCTTGCAGACTCGGGCTGAGGGCTTCTTTTCTGCTGGCTGTTGACCAGAAACTGTCCTCAGATCCTTGCCATGTGGGCCTTTCCAACATGGTGGCTTGTTACATCAAAGAGTACAAGCTGAGAAGGCAACAGACAATTCTGTAAGACAGAAGCCATCCTTTTGTAATCTAATCACAGAAATGACATCCCACCAACCAAGTGTGGAAATACCAGGAGGTGGAAATCATTGAGGGCCATCTTCTTTAAAATTTAAATATTTATCAAGATAGTTGCAGATTCACATTCAGTTGTAAGAAATCATACAGAGAGGGCCGTTATACACTTTATCCAGTTTCCCCCAATGGTAACATTTTGTAAAACTGTAGTATAATATCACAAGCAGGATGTTGATTTCCCTAGTTTTACCCATTTGTGTATGTGTGTTTAGTTCTATAGAGTTTTGTCACATGTGTAGATTCATGTATACACCATCACAACCAAGGATCCCTCGTATTGGAGGCCCATCTTTAAAAGCTGCATATAACAGTCTGCACAATGATTCATATCCCCCCAATAGTGAAGTACAATCACCCCCTTCCAAGGCCCCAAAAGTCTCATCCCATTATAGCATCAGTTCAGAGTCCTGAATCATTTTATTTGAATCTGGTCTAGGTGTGGATTATGTACCTTGGCTGTAGATCTTTGAATACAGCTCCTCCAGTATGGTCCCTCTCCATCTGTAGACCTGGGAAACTAAAGAGACAAATTATCTGTCCCCAACACACATGGTTGCTTATCTAATGACTCAACTTATTGGCCTGAAGCAGTTTCTGAGTCTGCAACTGCTTTACCTTCCTCTGGGATCTTCCTCCTTCTCCTGACTCCTGGGCCAGGTGCGTGTGTTTAGCTCTGTGAGGAAGGGTCCCAGCTTCTGCAGGGCACCCTCCTCAAAAGATCAGAGACAACAGGAACTGATACGGGCTTCATCCATCCTCACAAGCTCCAGGTTGTGCTTGTGATTTTCACCTTGTTTATGCTCTCCCTCGTTTTACATCCATCTTCCCTTCTTGACTGCTTGTTCTATGGACTTCAGGCACAAAGACAAGTCTTGTAGAGACTGTTTCTGCAGCTCTCACACTTGCATAAGACCAAATCCCTGTAACAAATCTCCTCATATACACACAAACACATTTTCCTAGTGGTTATGCTTCTCAGGTTGAACCCCCTCCGATACACAGTCCAGAAAGCTAATAATCCTTAGGCAGTAGTGGGGAAAGCCAAGAAACAACCAGTTTATACCATTAACTTCCAAAATGCCTAGGATTTGGTGGAACAGATACTTCCAGAAATACAGGGTAAACCATGGACTATCATCATGAATATAGGTTGAAAGTCTTCTTAAGAAGCTGTTACACCCAAATTCTCTTTCCTAATCTGTACAGCTGGGCAAGTGTCCTCTCTTCTACAGAAAGAATCTCAGAGTTTTATTTCTTTGGACTTGGGAACATCAGGTACAGTCGAGAGATGGAATATGCACTCTATGGAAAACAGGAGGACTGAGTGAAAGTTAATTTACTGAATATTGAGACTCCCAGCCATCTTTCATCCTATAATGGAAAACCAGGGTTATATTTGCTAAGCAAATAAGATGAGTCTTTTAAGGGGAATCTGGTCAACCCCAAAGAAGATACCTGAAGATGCTGACTTGTATAAAATCCTGAAAAATATAATTGTCATAGATATGAATTTATTTGCTAGGTCTCAGAAAGTTAAGACAGATGTAATTTAAAGGAGGTGGTTTTAGGAAAAGTATACTCCTCAAAGAAGAATAATCTTCCATTATCTTTGAAGACTGTCTCATCCAAGGGCACATAAGCTAGGAGTTGCTGTATATCCTGCCAAGGAAGAGGGGCCTCTTGAGTAGCAACACCCAATACCTGTCCATCAATTGCAGCAAACGCACCACACTAATTAAAGATGGTGTTAATGGGGGAAAGTGTGAGAGGGGGAGGAGGTGAGGTACATAGGAATCCCCTATATTTTCGAAGTAACCTTTATGTAACCCCGAACTTAGTGTTAGTTGGATCTTCTTGTAAAATTCGGTCATATAGTTGTATAGCATCATCATATCTTTCCATGGCTTCAGATCTCATGCCAGTTAGTTGCTTGACTCTGTGACTGCCAGGGAACTGTCTTCTCAACTCCTGAAGACAAAACAATGCCAAGTCATCCCGAGCGTAGTCTAGGGCTGCAATCATCATCTGTTCATATATGATCCAAATATCTCCAAGCTTAGAAGCATATTCATTAATTAACTCCTCTCCAAATTCCACAATTTACTCACCATTTCAGGAGTGAATAGAAGAAAGAAAACTCTCCATTTTCTCATTTTATCTCACATTTCTTTCCAAGTGACATTGTAAAGCTCTGAGACTTTCGCCATCTTCCCAGAACATCTAAATTGCCTTTTTAATTAACTTACTTCCTTTCCCAGTGATCAGCTTTGCTTTAATTGTAACTACCTCCTGCCAGGGAATCCTGTGGGTTGTTTTTTACGGCTTTATATTACTAATAGGACAAACTTTTATGTCTTTATTATGTATACTGCTTTTACTAATGTACCTTTTTTTACTTCTGTGTATCTTGAAGTTCTTTGGAAGAATTCTTTTCATAGCACCTTATCTCTAGTAGATTATAAATAATGGGGCTGTATTGTCTATGTCCTGAGCCATTTATTACCCAACAGAATAAGAAACTGTGAGGAAATAATACAGCTTTAAATCTTGTCATCCCCTCTGTCATCCAGCCCCAGCTTTATTTAGTGTTTACTTGGACCTGACACTCACTTTAAACATGTGTGACAGCCTGTCTTGCTGACTCTTGGATTTTCTTGAGAGAGTTGCAGACTTATATCTTTCTTTAAAACACTTTATTTCAGTAAAGAAGAAAACTAAAACCTCTGATAATTTCACTACTTGGAAATAACCATATTAATATTTTGATTTTTTCCTTCTAGTTTTTTCTCTGTGCACAGGACTATTCATATGTAATAGATTCTTTAAAATAAGTACCACATTCAAAAATAAAAAAGTGAAAAATATACTTTATTTGGGTTTGGTCTCTTCCCAGAAAGCAAGAATATGTTACAAAGTTGCAAATGATACTTCACCTTTCAGATACAGTATGTGATTATGAATTTCTAGTATTTTGAACATGGACTTTAATTTTGTTCTTTTAATTTATAATTAAAGTATACATATTTAGTTGACCTAAGCCTAAATGTCAAGTTTCTCATTAAAAATTCACCCCTCTTTGCACCCTTGTTGATTCCTATTTTTGTCCCAATTGTATTGTGATCTGTCTGCTTTGTAATACTCGTATTAGCATTTTGATTTACCCATCTCTATTCAATTTATAGAATAATAATGCTAAAGCACATTAATAGTCCCAATTCATCTCAACTCTGGTACAGATGATTGCAAAACTGACCTGCTGGCTGGCATGGTCTTCAGCTCAGTGGTTGTAGTGTTTGCACTGTTGACATTTTGGTAGGGTAGTTTTTAGTTCTGTTTTGTGCATTGCAGAACATTTAGCCTCTCTGGCCTTGGCCACTACATGTTTGTAACGCATGGGGCAACCCTCAAGCAGCCTGGAGAAATGCTCCAGGCCTACTGTCTGTCTTTCAGGTGGACAAACCACCATTCAACATGACAACCAATAAAGGCTCCCACACATTTGCAGATGGGTAGTGGGGTGAGGGGGTGTAGAAACCACATAGTTAGCTGATGCACTGAAGTCCAAATTTGGTGTAAAAGTAGTTTAGAAGTGTAAATGTATAATTGCAAAAGTGCTGGTAGTTTAAAATGTAAGAGATATAAGAACCACCTACATGTTTATATGCTTACACAATTGCAATAACACTATGTACAGTTTTGGAACTCACTTCTTTCAAGGTATCATCATGAATTTTTTCTTGTGTCATTAATACTGTTTGTTTTTTTTTTTTTAA
>JAQZBX010045701.1:0-13640 GCA_029593785.1 Cabassous unicinctus | reverse complement strand
TTATTTTTTGCCATTTCTTGAGTAATGAACACTGCTTTATTACTTGTTTAATGTAATATAGTTAGAGGAAGGAAGGTTTAATAAATGTCAGATAGAGAACTCTAAAGTTGCCTTAGAACGAACACACGTTTATGAATTGTGCAAAATGAAAACAGGCAACGCATACTATTGCAGCCAAAGTAAATCCTAAGTATTAATAAATAATTTTTTCACTGTTTTAGTGTTTATATTTGTGTTTCAATTTTTATATTCCTATATAGAGGTCACTTATTCACTTGAATTATTTCACTTTCAAAATGTTTCTTGTTCGTCCCATGGAAAAGAATATAGAAAACAGATTAACAAAACAAATAATTAAGTAGGTGAAAACAATAGATAGATGGTCAGCACAGCAAGAAAATAATCCTTGGATGCTGTCAGTTATAGTAGGTTAAACAAAGAAATAAAATATGTGACATAAAAAAGGAATGTCCCATCATACCAACAAAGTTAGTAATTGAAAGGTTTTAATAAGTTTAAAAAGAGGGTTTATCTAAAGTAAATCATAATATGAATAACCCATACTTTTAAAATATTAGGTTTAACCATACACAATTCTTGATATTCTAGAGTTTTGTCTTGTTGACCTATTAAAAAGGCAGTTTCATATCATTCAACCTGAACTTGACTGAGAAGCAGTACAGCCTGGTAGTCAAGAGAGGCCCTGGAGGCAGATTGCTAGGGTTCCATCCCACAATTTTTTATTTTATTTTTATTTTTTATTTTAAGCCATTATATTTGTGCTAATTAGTTACAGCAGCCACATTTCCCTTATCATATGACATAAGTTGTATTCGTTTTATGTCGTAATATTTAAGGATGTCAAGTTTAAGAGTGAATATTACCCAAGGACTTGCACCCTATTCTGGAGGGAATTAGTGCATTTCCTGTTGTACGCAGGACAGTTGAATATTGTGAGGCAGAAATATACGTGTGTGTGTGTGTGTCTGTGTGTCTGTTATTGTTTTTATTTAGAGATTATTTATGGTTTAAGGTGATGTGTATGGCTGCCAAGTTGACAAGCAGTAGACTGTGATGGTTAGGCTAATGTGTCAACTTGGCCAGATAATGGTGCCCAGTTGTTTGGTCAAGCAAGCACTGGGCTAAATTGTAATACAGGGACATTTTGTGGACTTTAATCATCAATGAGTTGATTACATAGATGGCTGATTACATCTACAATCAACCAAGGAGATTGCCATCAGCAATAATTGACATTTTATCCAATCAGTTGAAGGCTTTAAAAGGGAAAGTGATTTCAGCATTCAGGGAGAATTTCTCAGCTCTACTTTGGACAGCCAGTGTCTCCTGGGAACTCATGAAGGACCTTCGTCCGAGCCCCTGACTTGCAGCCTGCCCTGCGGAATTTGAACTTGTGCATCCCCACGGTTGCGTGAGAGAATTTTATAAAATCTCATACTATTTACAGATATCTCCTGTTGGTTCTGTTTCCCTAGAGAACCCTGACTAATATACCTACATATAGGGTTATCATAAGTATTAAGTGGTTTTATACAGACCAACACATGCCTATTTGGTACTTAGCACATATGAATGCTCAGTGATCTGAAGGACATTTTTTACATTTGTAATTTTCTTTTTCAAAATTATCAGCAAGATAACTGATCTAATCAGGATTTTGATAAGTTTACTTGTTTGTTTTTTTAAAAATGGAGTCCTTATATAGATGTCTATGTGTTCCAATACTTGGCTGTCATTTAAAGTATCTTTGAATACCAGATGAATCCTGGAATTATAAAATTCCAGGGAGGGAGCAGATGTGGCTCAAGCATTTGAGCACCTGCCTCCCACATGGGAGGTCCCAGGTTCAGTTCCCAGTGCCTCCTGAAATAACAAAGACAAACAACAAGCAAAACAAATGAGGAAGCCAACTCGGAGAAGGCCATGTGGCTCAGTGGTTGAGTGCTGGCTTCCCACATACAAGGTCACGGGTTCAATCCCAGGCCCCTGGTACCTAAAAAAAAATTCCAGGAGGGAGATGACAAGTGGCAGTTACCTGCTTCTTAGTGTTCTCTGCTGATCGGTAAGTTTAGATAGTCCCCTAGGGTCATTTATTAGCTCTGTCACTTAGTCTCTTTGAGCCTCAGTTTTCTCATCTGTAAATTAGGAGGAATAACAATTTCTACTTCATAGAGTTAGTGTGAGGTTTAAATGAGTGAATCCATTAAGAAGACTCAACAAATTAAGCTTCTGTTACCATTAATGTCACTATTACTATAACAAGTAGATCATGTTGTAGCCAGTCACACACCATGTGGAACTTGTTTCCTCTTCTTAGGATTTAAGGCATATTTGCCAATACTAGTTTACCTTTATATAACTATCACACCTAGGACTACAGTGCTGGCTACAAGTGAATTTTCAGAATTTTAGCCTCTTCTAATCATGACAAATTAACACCAACAACTTGATATTGGTTTCAGCCCCTTTTTTTGGTTTCAGTTTTGAAACTCAGTCGTAATTGGGGTCTAATTTTGCCATTCTTTGGCTATTTGAACATATTTGAAACTGAGCAAGCGTCCCAGTTCACTGGTAAAAAATCCATCTAAATTTCACAGCTTTTTAGCAAATGATTGAGTCCAATAACATAGTAAATGATTTTTTTTTTTAACCTCTTCTTGGATCTTATACAAAAGCCATTTCTAAGAAACACCAACCTACAGCAAATAACAGGGACGCGTAAGTGGCCTACGTGCTTCTGAGGCAGTGCCCTGGACCAAAGGAAAGTCAGTATACAAGTGCCAGGCAGGCAGCCCTGGGGAGAATCCCTCGCTTTTGTATCAATGCCACCATTCCAGGCAATTGCCCGGCTGGAGTCAGTACTGCACATAGAGGCAACCTGGCCCCAGGGAGAAGTCCATTCATTTTTGTAAGACACATTGAATGCGGCGTCATGAATCCCATCTGTTAGCGCCCACTCCCTGGAAAGTTAATGCTGAAAAATGTAGTTTGCAGTAAGCAAATGTTAGAGCTTTTCAATTTGCCTCCAAACTGCCAGGGGTGGTATTTGATTAAATAAACTCAACGGCTTTTAAGTACTTAAATTGGATTTGAGATGTGCAATATAAATGTCACTTGCAAAGCATTTTCCCAGACTTTCATAGTTCAGTTACTACATCCATTCTCCAGCCTTTGGTTATGCCCTGAAGAGACTGTATTTTGACTGGGCAGAGGGAGAAATGTGCTTACTGTGAAGCAAACAAAACCTTTCCTTCGGCCATGGCTTAATTGTTTCTGAAAATTGTCACTGCCACAGGCAACAATCATGTCGGGGAGCACGATGAGTTTGAATCACGAGGCCCCAGCACCTCGCAGTCAGCTGGGGCGCCAGGCCAGCTTCCAGGAGCGGAGCACCTCCCGGCCACACTATAGCCAGACCACTCGGAGCAACACCCTGCCCTCGGATGTGGGCAGGAAGTCTGTGACCCTGAGGAAAATGAAACAAGAAATAAAGGAGATCATGTCCCCGACTCCTGTGGAGCTGCACAAGGTCAGTAAGCTTCCTGTTCTCTCCTTAGGGCCACATCTCGTCGTCATTCTGCACCTTGTGAGTGTCCAGTGCAAGTGCAGTAACGTTTTCCTATGGGCTCGGCCAAGGAAAGAAGCCAGAGCTTAAAAGCAGGTCTTCAGAGACTTGGTTGCTCCCAAAACATGATCCCTGGGAGGTTATCCTGGTCAACTGTGAAAATTGGCTTTCGAGCAATGTATTTATCAAAAATGTATTTAATTATACCCAAAAGGCCCAAGTCTTACAAAAGCTTGACGTTCCAGTGTCACGGGAAGTGCTGATGAATTGGTTTATTATTCTGTAAAACCTCCTTGGAAGAGGGAAGGATTTTCTAAGTGTCATAATACATGATGGCTTCATTGAAAAGGGGGTCCTCGTTCAATGTGGAAAGTCTTAATTCTTAGTGACAAACTTATAAGTATAAGGTTATATTACCCAAGAGACGTGAAGTTCTCGTTGAGACATAATTTAGAGTCTTGGGCCAGGACAGAGGAAGCCCTGGTTATTTTCCCTGTCTACAGCGCTGTAGATAGTTACCTCCCTTTAATTCATGGAAGAAAACCCGTGATCGCACACAGAGCTGAATTCTGGAAGAGCTGGCAGAGTTTAGACAAGGCTTATGTAAGTGACAGTGTTTGTGGAACGTGGGGATGAGGAGAGCAGGGGTAGGGATATGTCTTTGATTTTCTTTTTTAGAGTTAATTCTTTATTTTGGGATAACACCTTAGGATGTATAAATAATAAAAATCCCACCCTACTTGAGGATCAAGTAATTAATAATCTACTAATTATTTGTCTTGCCCATAAGAGCTTATAAATATCAGATTAAGAAGTAAGAGGTCAGCTACTCCCTTCTGTCTCTAAAGACATCAATTTCTCTAATTCCTCTACATAATCTAGCTATTTTGCAGCCAACAGAGAATATGGTAAAAGAAAGCATTGTATGAGAAGTTACCACCCATTTATTCATTCATTCATTTAATGTATGTATTATGCATCCATTCACTCAAGGAATGTCTTGCACATCCCTAGGGTGCTCATAGTCTAGTGGGGAGACAGTCTGGGAAACAGTGGGAAAATAGTGGAGGCCCAGAGGGTGGCCCCTAACCCACTATGGAGGGAACAGGAAAGATTTCATCTTCACATTTGGTGGAAGATGGGAGGGCATTCCAAGCATAGAAAGAAGCATGTGTCAAGCAGCGTCAAAGACGCCCCTTGGTATGTCAGGGGAATGCAAATATTCCATTTGACCAGAGCCTAGAATTTGGAGCCCTGAGCCCAAAGAGGAACTGTAGACTTAAAGAAAAGTAAAGAGGTCTCAGACATTTGAGGGTGGGGACCCAGGTTTAGGCCACAAGTTAGCTTATTCGTCTCGATCACCCTGAATTGATGTGTCTATTGGTTACAAGTCCTAAAATGCTAATTGCAAACACCATTAAGGACTCCCTTGGTGATTCAATTGCAAAAGCTGCATATTCGGTGCTAATTCTTCTGTGTCAGGAGGGCCAGCTCCTCCTGATTCATTTGTTATCTCTGAACACTACCTGCCTCTCCTCTCTAAAGCTTCTGCAGCTCAGACAGAAAGAGCATTCTTGACAACCCACCCTCCAATGGCCCCACAGGGCAGGGATACCATGCACTGAGTACCTACTATGTGCTAAATATTGTATTTTTTTAGCCCTCAAACATCCCCTCTTCACAGCTATTTATTATCCCCCTATACAGAAAAGGGAAATAGCAAGTATAAAATAGAGTCATTTTTCCTTCTGTAGTGAAACAGTCTCCTCAAAGAAAAATTATGGATAGCCCAGCAATACAAAAGACCTGTCTCCTCATCCCTCCTGCACTGAAAGCATTTAGCAAAGATAATGACAGTGAATTGGATGTGTTCATTGTTACAGCTGAGGTTTTTAAAAGGTGGCTACGATGAAAAATGGATCTTGTAAAATATTTTTAAAAAAACACAATTTTTTTTTTAAGTATCATCGCTTACCAGCAAACTAAGTGGCAGTGGATGGATTGCTAGAAATATTTGTATGGTTATGTGTGAATTGGGAAGCCACAAGACCATAGACAGGGATGGGGCAACTTGACTTAATAAACAGCATGCTTCTTTCTCTTTCACTTCAGTCATATGACCTCAATGGTGGCATTTCCATATAGTGTCACTTTTATTCAAAATTATCCCAAACAAAATTATACTCTCAAAAGTAGTGTTGTGTGCATCAGAAGACACCTAACATGATGTAGTTAAGTGAAGCTGTCGAACAGGAGCCTGTGGCCTGAAAATTCTCGGAATAGTTAATCCTCATATCTGGAGCCTCATATCTTTGCTTTTTTAAGTGAATTTACTTACTCCGATAGGCCATCCAAAATGCTTGGTCATATACACAACTGCCAAGGTAGAATTGCTTGAGAAGAGAAATGGTCATTAAGAAAACCCAACTATCTCAGCGTAAAGACCAGAAATAAGGTTTGTGTTTTGCATGGGAATGTCCTGTGACACCGTGAAAAAACACAATGACTTTTTAATGGAATTAAGTCAGCCTCCCATTGGGCTTCTACTAGCCTATACTAAACCTTTGTGAAAATTAGGAAAAGCCACTCTTTGGGGGGTGGATGTGAAATGGAACACTTCATTCAGAGAGAAACTCAGCACCCAGACAATGTAATTTGGATAGGAACCTTTATTTCCGGCCGGCCGGGGCCCCCTCCAGCAGTATGGAGAGTAGCGACCCCGGCTTCTCGCGGTGGGTTTTTATAGGGAATTTTAGCAGGGTCAGCATGATTAAGCAACTTTTCTCGTGCTCAGATACCAGATTAGTTAAAACAAAGCATCAATTTTCTCGCGCCGGAAAGAGTAATGGGCAGCTTCAATTGTACACTTCAAACGCATATCTGTTTTATCCATATCCAGCAAAGCAAGCAAGCAAACAAGCAATCTTACAGAAGCTAATGTTCGCAGTTAGCTTCAGCGTTAAGGGGGTTTGGGTTAATCTTTACTAGGGGTGGCTTTTGATCATTCTATGGTGGCGTGATTGGTCAGGCCCAGATGCATATCCCGGGTATTGTCTAAGCAAGTTTTATGGGCCTTAGGAATTTCCATCAGTGTTACCTTGTTTAAAAATCTCCATTACAGTATGAAATATATTTTACCTCACAATCCAGTACACAAACATACCCACACACAAAAAAAAATTTTATTTGCACAGTATGCAATAACGTTTTCTATTTTTTAAATCACACAGCTGATTTCAAGACTGATAAATGGGTCTCAACTACTTGTTTAAGAACTACAGCCTTAGACAGTAGTTTGGGGTGAGATCCTCTGGTGAAGTTCACCATGATCACATGGGTGCTTATTAAAATGCAGGTTCAGGGGAGCGGGTGTAGGTCAGTGGTTAAAGTGCCTGCTTCCCATGCACGAGGTCCCCAGTTCAATCCCTGGTACCTCCTAAAAAGAAAGAAAGAAAGAAAGAAGGTTCATAAGTCCCAAACCAGAGCTGCCTTGTCTGCATTTTCAGAGAGTTGGGGCCAAGAATCTACATTTTAGCAACTTCCTCTAGAAATTATTTTGGACATTAAAGATTGAGAATCACTCCCTTAAGTTATAGCTAACAAAGAGATGATTTTTAATTGAAATCGTAGGCAACAGCTGGGTGGAAGGGTAAAGAGGAAAGAGTATCTTGGGCCCTGGAGTCTCTGAATTTTATCTTTAAAATGAATTCTGGTTTATACTACAGCTTTTCATAGATTGTTTCTCTTTGCAGATAAGGAGTCTGTGATCTTAGCTACAGTTCACTGATAATCCTTCTTTCCCTTCTGAAGCTTAAATATTCTTTGGTGTCCATTTAATCTATTTTTTGAGATGAATTCTAGGTTCATTTCTTTTCAAATATTAAGGGAAAAAATTGTAGAGTAGAAAGTTCACTACATTCAGAATGTCTGCATTTGTTTGTTGCTTTTATCATAATGACATTTCCTATTGGCCTATCATTCATGTTTTTCAATAAAATTATATTCCTTAATTGTATGTATCTCTTTTGATTTCTCTCTTTACAGACAGTTTTAAAAATAATTTTCCAGCATCTGCTTTTATTTATGGCTGCTGGTGGCAGGATCCTTGAATATTTGAGTCACTCCTGACAAACCCCTATGTTTCATGCAGCTGCTTTTGCTACCACCAACTTTTCCCCATCTAAAACCACTTTGCATTTTCAATATATTTGACTTTTTTTTAAAGAGGGGAGCTTTGTTCTTTATGTATGAAAAAGTTGTTTTACTCTTTGGAAGGAGTGTCATTTTCAGTGTTTAATGCCACCTTATTTTGCAATATTCTTCCTGATTCAGATATAGGCTCAGCCCTAGGAGGAAATATGAAACAGAAATACATATTCTTGCGCATATCTCTTTCGTCACTAAATGTTTGGAGTTGGCACTTCAATCAAAGACTTTAAGATCAAACTAGTCCTCATGCCCAGCCTAGACCTTTTCCTAATAGCTAGCATAGAATTGTCTTACTGTGTGAATCACAAGAAGCTAAAAACAAGAAGCTGAATATCTTGTGCATTTGCCTACCATTCTTTGCTAGATCCTTATTCTCCTTCTTCAGGCAAGGAGCATAAATTAGAGAGAACACAGGCTTCGCTGCCAGGCAGACCTGAGTTTGGGTCACAGTCTGATACTTATTGTCAGTTCTCTGAACCTCAGTTTTCTCATTTAGCAAAGGCAGAGTAGGATGATCTGTGATCGGAAAGGGAGACTTCACAAAGGAGCATTTTCCAGGGTGAAGTCACCATCACTGGGAGTCTAGCCTAAGCCTTATAGTCTCAGAAACCCAGAAATGGGATCTCCTCAGCATCCCTGACTTAGGCTCCAGAAGGCTGCTTTGGAGCCCCCGGAGACAGGTGTAAATCAGAATGAGAATCTGTTTACAAAGAGAAATCGATGTGTTTCTAGTTACTGGTTACTGGTTATTAGTTACAGGGTCAGTCTGACCAGCATATTCTCTCCCTGTAAAACCAGGGACACTTAACAAGCAGATTTTTGGGGACACGTGGTATTTTGGAACATGGCTTAGAGTTTGGGTTGTACGTTTTAAATGAATAATAACATCCAGCCCGGACCAATCCTGATAACATATCATTTCATCAATTTCTTTTGTCTATGGTTGTGTCCAGCAGGAAGACAAAGCTTGTTCGAAGGAAGATAAAAATATGTATATATTAGAGAAGAAAAGAATACTGGACTAAGATGTCTAAGAATCAAAGCTGACTTATAGGAAAATATAAGCATAGCCTTTGAGGTTATCTTTTCTAAGGGGCAGAAATAATTTGCATCTCTACCAGACAGAATTCAATTTACATCTTATCAGTTTCTACAAGTTACCATCCACCTTTGCCAAAACTGAGCTCTAAGCAATAGTAATGCTAAGTCAAACAGTTGTCATCCCCTAGAGGAACCTTAGGCAGGTTTGTTAGACAGTGTTCTGGTGTGTTGTGTTTCTGTTTTTGATCATTTCTCTTATCACTTATGTCGTGGATCCATCACCTCCTATGTCAACTTGACAGTGACAGCTTGGCCAGGTAACAGTGTCCAGTAGTTTGGTTAAGCAAGCACTAACCTGATTGTTACTGTGAGGACATTTCATGAACTTAAATAATCAATAGGTTGATAGCATCTTGATTACTTCTACAATCAACTGAGGAGATTGCCTTCAGCAATGAGAGGTGTCTCATCCTATCAGTTGAAGGCCTTAAAAGGAGAAGTAATGATTTCAGCAGTCAGAACAGAGAATTTCCATCTCTACTTCAGCCAGCCAGCTTCTCCTGAAGAATTCATTAAAAACCTTAATTCCCAGCTTGCAGCCTGCCTTGTGGAATTTGGACTTGTGTATCCCCACAGTCGTGTGAGACAATTTTATAAAATCCCATAATATTTATAGATATCTCCTGCCACTTCTGTTCCCCTAGAGGACCCTGACTAATACACTTCCCTCTTCAGAAATTTTCATAGATCCCCTCAAGTCTGGCTCTGGCAGGGGAACTGTTCATCTCTACCTAATGCTTTTGTGCAACTCTGTTATGATCAAGTATATTTAGCTATAGATTATAACATATTATATATATAGGACATTAATTCACAAAAGGTAAGACTCCCTGCAGGTCCGTCTATCTCCCTATTTCCAGTTCTTGGAGAACAGCCCTCCCCTCCTCTCCCATCACCATTGTTGTACCCACATCGCTTGACTCTCAGGGCTACAGTCAGGATTCAGCTGGTGTTCTAGCAGTCCAGCCCAAGTCACATTGAAGGTTTTGAAACATGGACAGCCCTCCCTAATTTTATCTCTTTCTTTCCCTTAGATGGCGTACAGGACTCTTTCCTTATCTGAGGCTCTTTGTAGTGTCAGACAGTGATACCTGAGAAGAGGAAGTAAAAATATGAGGCTTTGTCTCATATTAAGTAACTGTTAGAGCTCAGTGCAGTGGGAGTTTGGTCAGTAGTAATTTCTCAACTTTCCTCCCCAGCAGGGGTGACACTGGCCCAGATTCCCAAAGACCCAGAGGGCAGGCTTCCCCCTCAGAGCTGCAGGTGGCTCCTGAATCAAGGAGGCCCACATGTGCTTAAGGAGGTTTGGAGAATGGAGGTCAGTAACTTGCAGGAGGGAATTGGGAAAGGTGAAGAACTGAAGGAGAGCCAGGCCAGAGCAGGCAGGAGATGGAGAGCAGAAGCAGGAGTAGAGAGGGGCAGGTAGCAGGAATAAGACGCCCAGAACAGGATCTCTGCCACAACTGGCTGACTTGTTGGTGGCTGGGGGCAGGTGTAAAAGGCCAGTGACAGAGCTGACCATAATCAGGTGACCTTCACCTGCCCAAGGCTTGGTTTCCTCTCCTGGAGAACTCGGCTAACCATATAGTCCTTTGCTCTTGGATCTTACATGAGACGATAGGTGGATGTGAAAGGACTTTGGGATGAATCGGAAAAGCAACACATAAATCCACCACAGCCATCAAAAAACACAAAGCTCCCTTGGAACTCAGCTCTCCAAAGGCCAAGGCAGCCCCTGACTTGCCTATACTTAGAGCCAGATTCCAAACTACTGATTCTTTCATTGTTCAGTCCTGGTTTTTCAAGGCCTTAGTGCCACACAATCACAGCGAGCAGCAGGAGGCAGTGTTCGAAGTAGTCAAGGCTCCTCTGCCAAGGAGAATCCCCAGGCAGAAGGTCACCAGATGGCCTTTCTTGACCCAATTTGTCTTAAAACCCACAAATTTCAAGTGACACAAAAACTGAGATTACTGTCTTTTGGGCTGGAAGAGGGATGTTGGAAGAATCATACCATATAGTTTTTTTTTCTTTCAGCTGCAAGGGTAGTGTGGGATTGTGCCTCACTATCAAGTAACTAACATTACTTGAACTGTCAGGCTTTAAGGAACAGGGCTATCCTAGCAGTGCCTGAAAGAATAAACCCAAGTGCCTGGTGACTTGTGGGGAAACTGGTGCCATCTCTGAGAAGGTGTCAGTTTGGTCCCTAAGGCCACTGGGATTAGAGGATGAACCTTTAGGAAACTGCCAGGGCTTGGTAACTGCTTCCAGGGATGGCAGTCACCAGCCTTCACTTGCTCCAAATAATAGTTGCAATTGCCCTTAAAAACCATGTAGAGAGAGCAGACTCTGTTACTGCAGCTTTTCACATTGTGCAAACTGAAAACACAAGCATTGGGTTTCTGATCTTTGCCTCGAAGACATTGTTCAGACATGTGGATAGACTTAGAAATATAAAACAGGGCTGAACTTGAATTGTGGTGAAACCCTCTGCCTCCTGTTAAAGTTTCTATTCTTGGGAGGGTTAGAGGCAATTACAGCACATGCTGACAGTTAAAATTGAACTGAGCTTTGTAGAGCTGTATCCCAACCCTGGAGGGTTAAGTTCCAGGCTCATGGGCTGGCTTTTTATTTTTATTTATTTATTTATTTTAATTTTTTAGATTTATTTATTTATTTACTTTATCCATTTTAAACGCCCGCCCCCCCCCCCCATTTGCTGTGTATTTTTTGTCCATTCGTTGGGCAATTCTCTGTGTCTGTTTCCTGCCCTCTCTTCTCATCCTTCTCCAGTCTTTGCCGGGATTTGATCCTGGGTACCTCCAATGTGGGAGAGAGGCGTTCTGCCACCTGCGCCACCTTGGTTCCTGGTTTTCAGCGCATCTCGTCTTGGCTCTCCCCTGTGTCTCTCTCCTGTTACATTATCATCTTGCTGCGTGGCTTGGCGGGGCCTGGCAGCACACGTGTCTTCTATATATTTTTTTAATTTTACTGGGAGGTCCCGGGGATCGAACCCAGGTCCCTCCATATGGCAGATGGACGCCCAACCATTTGAGCCACATCCACCCTCCGGACTGACTTTTTAAAACAAGAAATATCTAGCAATTGAGTTCATGGGCTAGGTTCCCCAAAGGCATCCTCTGGTTGGTGCAGAATAGAAACCCTATAAGGAAAATGTTGTTTCACATGATCTGGGATGGAACTTGAAGCCAGCTGACAGGATGGTGAGTGCTAGGAGCAGCGAGTAGGAGATTATGCATATGTTCAAGGAAAGTCACCAAAGGTTTCTGATGAGAAGAATTACAACATGATACATTATTTGTCTTTGGTTTATTGGGCAGTTGGAAATAGATAGAGGCTGTTTTATCATCTAGGAGATTTTATGTCCAGAAAAAATGATGATCTGGTAAAGGAACACAGCAAATGAGGTTAGATTTTCTGATTTTGAACCCTGGAGCTTATGTATTCTAACTGGACAGGACAGTCCGTCAGCTCCTTCAAGTCTCAGTGTCCTTATTAGTAGAAAGGAAATGATTCTGCTACACAAAGTTGTTGAAGAACCAAAAGCAATCACATATATGAAAGTGCCTGAAGAAAGGATTCATCTGTGGAAAAAAAATATGACTTAAACCTTGGAATCCTTAGAATTATGTTCAGACAGGAAATAAATCAGAAGTAACCACTACCCATCTTCAGCCAAAGAGGGCTGCATTTATTGTTGCACATAAATTGAGCACAATTTATTTTTGGCACTTTGAAAGTAGCCTGCTGTACTCCCCAAATTTTACAAATTATTGATTTCTGGAATCTTTTATGTGGTTTTAAAATAATTTCATTTTTGTTATGTTCTATTTCCAAGCTATTTCCAGGAGAACCATAGAGCTAGCTATTAAAATTCAGTATCCTCTAACCTTAAAAATCTTTCTAGAGAAACAGATTACTTTCAAGTATAAACCATTTATTAGCCTCTCATCCTGAAGAGCTTCCATAGAGATACATCAGGTTTGAGGCTCAGGAAAGCCAAGCCTCTTGGCCAATAATTTTGACCTTAAAGTTAATGAGCTACTCTGACCTATATCCAAAGTCAATCTGCTAACCCGCTCTATTTAACATCTATCTCTAATGATGTTTGGTTAATATATTACCACTGATTAGTGTTGGCAGTTTTAGGTGACAGTAAGCCTTCTGTCTCTCCAGGTTTCAGGCCTGTGGAGCAGATACCCAAGTATCACTGGCCAATTGAGCAATGAAGAATTTCATTTTTCCAGGCCAACACCAAATGTTCCCCCCAATGCCAGGGTTCTTATTTACTGTGTTGGAAAACTTGCCTTAGCTCTAAGATGGAAATGGACTTCCTAACACCCATGGCAAAAGTAGGCTTTGGTACCCTCACATTCAGGTGCACCTCAGAAGTATGGCTGGTCCTTCAGAGCAGACCCCAATCCACTCACCTAGCCAGGGTCCATAGGCCATATGCACAGGGTCCATAGGACTGCCTCCCCCCCATACCAAGTAGCAAGTTAGCTAGGAGGATGCATCACTCTCTGGGATAGGTAGCAATGGTCCCAGTCACAGGTGTTTTTGTCACATGGAGAATACTCTGTGAGAAACAAAGGTGGGCAAAAGGACAAGAGATCCTAAGGTCCTTGCATAAGAAGGAACCTCAAACAGAGAGTTTCATCCAAGAGTAAACAGGGCCCAAAGAATGTCAGGCTAACACCAATCCCTTTAGCTACTCTTCCTCTTT
>JAQZBX010045700.1:9784-21066 GCA_029593785.1 Cabassous unicinctus | reverse complement strand
CCGGAGAATCACCGTCCTGTCTGACACGCATCAATTAATCAGCCACGGCCCGGGGCCGGCCAGGGGCCTCCAGCTCCCCGCCCGCGGCGCACCAGGGGGGCCGAAGCCGGGGATTAGTGGGGTGACCCTACCCGGGCGCGGGGAAAGCGAGCGCCGGGCACCGCTGCCCTCAAGGTCACCACGGGCCGGGGCGGGGGCGGCCAGCAGCAGGATGGGCTACCGCGCGGCCGAGGCGGCTGCGAGCAGACCGAGCGCTTGAGGGTGTAGACGCGAAGCCCCGCAGTGCCCGGTCCCTCAGGCGCAGGGTGGGGACTCCCGGCCAGAATAGGTGCTGGGGCACACGACGAGAAACCGGCTCACCTTAACTATCTCTCGGGGCGAACACAGCAGGAGACAACCTGCGAGCGGCCCCCCGAACGCCCCAGTCAACTTCTCTCGAATCCGCCAAAGGCGGCTGAGCGCCCCAGCTGTCAGGACCCGGCCGCGATGCTCAGACCCCCGTGTCCCGCCTGGCCTCTCCCGCAGGTGACCTGCCCCGCTGTCTCCTGCCGAGGGCAGGCGGCGGCCGCCACTCACCTCGCCCGGTAGCAGGAACCATTTTCCGAGGGGGAAAGGAAGGGGAGACTGAAGAACGGTCGGGGTCCGGTGACGGGCAGCAGGAGGCACCGAGAACGGGGGCTCGGTTCTCGGCGCGTTCGCAGCCGGCTCGTAGAGCTCGGTGCACCACGCGGAGGCGCGGCTGCACCTCAGGGAGAGGCGGCCGCGGAGCCGAGAGGCTCGGCGTCCACCAGCCGGGGCTCCCTACTCACGCTGTACTGCGAGGAGGTGGCGGAGGAGAAGGCGGCGCCCGGCCCGGCCCCCGCCCAGAGCCCGGCAGCCGCGGAGTGGCCGCCCGCGTCCCCGCAGGACCCGCCTCCTCGGCTCCGCAGAGCCGCACACAGGGCGCGCCGCGCTCGGCACAGGGAGCTCCGTCGGCCTCACGCCGCCGTCCGCAGCGGCAGGGGCGGGCGGGGTGCAACCCCCTCTCTGAGCGCCGCAGCCCGGCCCGCTCGGGGCGGGGCCCGCGGCCACCCGGAGCCGGTGGCTGAGCACGAGGGGGCTGCACGCAGCTCCGGGGAGGGGCCCCGGCTGCACCGGGTGGCCCTCAAGATTCTCTGGGTGGCAGGGGGAGAAAAACTCTCACCCGTTCCGGTCGGGCGCTCCCTTCTCTCCACACCCACTCGCCTCCCGCTCCACGCTGGCGGCGCAGCTGCTCCCGCTGCCACTGCCGCCGCCACCTCCGCCGCCAAAGCTCGCGCCGTCGCTGCTGCCGCCTTGGCTGGGCGCGGTCACGTGACGCGGCCCGCGGGGAGCCTGGGGGCGGGCGGCTAAGCGCGCGCGCGCGCGCGCGAAGGAAGCGCGACTGGAACCGGGACTAGAAGCGCAGCGGAGCTGCACTGAGGGGGCGTTGAAGGGGAGGACCCGGTGAGCGCGCCTCCGACTGGCGAGCGCGCGCCCGGCGACTAGAGCTAGCCGCGCGGTCGCGAAAGGGTGGCCGGAATCAGAGGCGGGGGTACTCTTGCCTCTGCGCGCCCCTCCCTCTCTTCAGTCCCTGAGCGCCCAGGGCCGCCGCTACCCCCGCCCCCTCTCGCTCGCCCTTTCGCTCCTGCCGATGCCTCTGATTGGCTGTGAGGCTCTGACGTCTGTGTTTCCATGACGTGTCGGGGCGGGGGGAGCGGCGGGGGAGGAGGGGGTGGCTCAAGCGCGCGGGGCGGTGACTCAGTCAGTCACAGCTGCTGTTCCGACGCGGGGTCGGCTCGTTTCCCCGACGTGTGGAGGCAGGAGAATGATGACTACCGCCGAAGGAGCGCGGGCGCCTTCACCTGCAGCCCCTCCCCAGATACCCCCGGGCCTGTGCCCCTCCAGGGCCCTGGAGTTAGGGGAGGGGAAAAGGGCGAACGCTGTTGGCGAGGACAGGTTAAGGTGGACCCCGCCTCAGCGAAAATTTGAGCAGCTCTTTGCCCGGTCTCTGTCCCCACCCCCTACCGGACTGGATGCCTGTCCTGGGCCATGACGCACGCGCCGGACGACAAAACTGTATCTGGGTTCGCTCCCTTCTTGAGGACAGTCCACCTTCCTCTGCGGGCGCTTGGCGTCCCGCAGCTGTTCCCGCCGGCCGGGCCACAGGCACCCGGCATGCACGCCCGGCTCCCGAGCAGTGGCCACTGCAGCGCCCCGAGGGTTAACGCAGGCGGGCGGCCGGTGCAAACAGGCCCCGCAGCATCCGCGCCTAAAATCTCTTGTTTTCGTTTGGGGGTTGCTTTCTACCTATGCCAAGCTGTTGGCTCTTTTAGTTCACTTACAGCATCTCGACCAAGCACCATTCTTTCGTGAGAGGAAAAGAAAATGGTAAAACACGGGTAGTGTGCAGGATTTGGATGCTAAAAGTTAACCCCATTTTGCCCCAACCTTCAGGAGAATTCGGAAGTTAATAAAATTGAAAATAACCACCCTCCGTGACATCTACTTGTAAAATATATGTATATTTTGTCCTTTCTACACACACAACACATACTTAAAAAAATGTATCTTACCCAAGGTACCGTGCTCCATCTTCGTCTATCCGCTTCTATTTGTACTAACCTTCGTCAGTTAGGCAGATCTTGTTAGTGTTATTTTCAATACTACTTAAATCAAAAGGATGAAATTTGCAGAGTCCTTCCTTTCTCTGAACTCCACCACTGGCAAAATCAATGTTTGTAATGTCTTCTCCAAAGCATCCAGGATTCGCGAAATACTTAGTGTGTATGTTCACTCTCTGGTAGTATTTATTTTAAAATATTTTTAAAGGATTAGAAACAAAACAGATGAAAGAAGTTAAAAGAGTGAAAACTTCCAAGTTAATCCTGTTGAAAAAAATTGTTTAAATCAGTTTCCATATCTCATCAGGTCAGACGTTACCGCCTTTTGAGCTGGGTCTTGCAAAATTAGCACTGAGTAGAATGATAACTGCTTTTCCTAGCTTTAACCATTGTTAGGGAATTGGCTCGTGTGGTATGGTAGCTCTTCTTGACATTATTTAAAAGCTTCTTAGCAGCAGAACAGCTAAATTTCTCTTAGGTAAATTTCTGTATTCTTTCCCCCTGAAAAAAAAATTTAAAACGGTTAAGAGACATTTAAGAATTATTGGCTTATTTCCAACTTTTCCTCCAAGGAAGTCACAATAAAAAATTGAATTGTGCACTCTTTTAATGAAGAATTTGACATTAAAGTTATAGATGAATCATTGCTATAGTATACTAGTGAAATGGATAATAGATTAAACTAGAATCTGTTCACTTTGTGGATTTCAAATAATAAAATAAATGCTCTTAAAATGGGTCATGAAAAAATTATTCAGCATTTCATTTTAGAGCATTATTTCAATAAAATATCCTAGAATATAGTTATGTGCCTTTTAATGAAATGTGAGTCACATACAATGATACACTTTTACTGCCATAATCAGGATAATTGTACTGTGTAGTTGAGTTTTTATATTTTCATTCTTCAAATAGCATATAAAGGCTGAAAGCAATATAGAAATAGTTGTGCACATTACATTGAGAAATGTGAAGAAATTTTTTTCTCTCACAGACTTAATACTGAAACCTTAAAGTTCTATTTCTCAATGGGAAAATCAAGAAAATATTAGAATTAGACTAACTGAATTCAAAGATACCCCACTGAATCTGATACCTCACTTATCCCATGGATTTAATTTTATAGATATATATCAGTGCATAGTAAGGAGCAATATAATACAATTTACTGTTGAAATACTTAATCTTGCAAAGTTGTTTAAATATGCTTTGATTATCTTTTTAGATAGGTATTTAAGGTATTTAAAGGTATTTAAAAGCCTAAGTCAAGTTACTATTTGGGATGTTAACTTTATTTGAAGAGAGGCCACACTCAAATTTTTAAAAATACATTCCTTTTAATGGAGTAAATCTAAACTACTGACAATTTTGCTGCTAAGTTGAGCAATCAAGGTGAACTAATCATGTATAACATAGAGACAGCTTTCTAAAATCTTCAATGTAATTAAGTACAAAGGAAACAACAATAGGATCTTCATTCCTTCAAGAATTCTGTCACATGCATCTAGGGATGGGACAAATATCAAATGACAACATGCTGGGGAACAGGTATAGCTCAGTAGTTGAGTGCCTGCTTCCCATGTGCAAGGTCCTGGGTTCAATCCCCGGTACCTCCTAAAAAAAAAAAAAATGACAACATGCTTTTTAAACTATACCCTTTCCCAGAATATACACTTATACGTGTGTGTGTGTGTGTGTGTGTGTGTGTGTATACACATATAAATATATATCCTGATCATTGCAGAATGCTAAAGAGGATTGGCAAGTGTGAGGAGATAGGGGAAGAATGATATTCAATGCTTCATAAAAAATGGTTGTATAAGTTCTCAAATTTCCATTGACCTGAATAATTGGAAGGAGATGTTAAGAGAAACACTACTGGGGAGTGGATGTGGCTCAAGCAGTTGAGCACCTGCCTCCCACATGGGAGGTCCTCATTTGGGTTCTGGTGCCTCCTAAAAAAAAAAACAGACAGCAAGCAAAACCAATGAGCTAAAAAAAGAGGGAGGTATCTGGGGGTGGGGGGTGGTGGTGGAGAGAAACATTACTTAGTTTTTTTAAAAGATGGAGAACTGTTAATCTATTATTTACAAATTAATTACATTTGTTGAATTAAGTATGATAAAAGTAAACCTAAAAAATAAAGAATTTTTAAGTCACATAATGGAAAGTTTTTATAGGTCAAAAATACAAAATAATTAAATCTTATCATTTGACAGAAATTACTTTGTACCTGCTTAAACACCCTATACTCTGCTAGGCATAAGGCAATTTTACAGCCTCAAGTGTTGTATAGTCTAGGTCATATAAGTACGGTCCTAAATCTAAATATCCTCGGGACAGCTCATACCAAAATGTAATTGAGGAAGGTTTCGAAAGGAGGATTTTAATTTGACTTTGCCACGGAAGAGGTATAGGATTTAGATTAATGCAAAAGAAGATGGGCAGTGAAAATGCCAGGAAAAGTACCTGGGAAATAAGTTTACCACATTCATTTGACTATCTTTTCATTATTCATAAAAACATATTGTACTACCTTTGTTATATTTAGATATAAAGATGTCTCTCACCTCCATAAGTTTATCTCATTAATTTCCCTATTAATAATGGTGACATTTGGTGTATCATAACATTGTGAGATTTCAATAACATATTTATGTAAAGCCCTTAACATAGTGCTTGGTGTGTAGTAAATGCTCAGTAAATGTCATTATTCATAAGCATTCACTCTTTACCCCTTATTACCAAGTAAATGTACTTCAAACAAGGGTGTATATATATATTTGTTTTTACTGTTTGGTCAAATAGATTTTATCTTAGAACAGAATTTTTTGTTCTTGTGTGACTCCTTTTGAGATCCTGTTAAAACACACCAAGTTTGACCACTAATCACTTCTTAATTTGAGAAATTTAGTCTCAGCCTCCTCCCAGCAAATAAAAATCTTCAATGTACTGAATCATTTAGACATACTTTTGGTGGCATGTAACCAAAAACCAGACAAACAGTGGCTTTGGTGAAAAGGATATTATTATCTTACATAAGAAGTTCAGGGGTAGGTGATGGTGTGGTGGTTTCGGCTGCTCAACAATGTCACCAGGATCCAGGCTCCAAGCTTTCTGCTCCACCATCCCTGGTGTATGCTTACATCAATATCTTTTTATGCTAACAATGGGAAAACCAGCAGGATTTTCTCACATTTGGGGCAAATCCAAGGCTGACAGCAATATAGAAATAACCTACATTTTTCAGATTTTTCAGTGCTTAAATTTTTATATAATCTTCCTTTGCTGCCTAGCTTTTCTTTGAAACTCCTGTTTTTTCATGACATTTGCTTGTGCAGAAGAATCACCTGTGTGAGCTTAATAAGATAAATTCCTGAACCACACTGCCAGACCTTTGGATTGAGTTAGCTTGGACTGGAGCCAGCAGATCTGCATTTTTACTCTCTTTAGGTGATTCTGATGCACCATGCTATCTATAATTACCTCCACTATCAGGGCGTTCTTTTGCTGTACTTTTTACAAGTTCTTCTTTCTCCTCCCTTGTGTATTTCTGATACTAAGCTCTTATATTTGAGTATTTCTCTTTATCATAACTTCTGTAAAGTTCACTCATTTTCATAACTTCACCCTTTTAAGAGACAAGGATAATGCTTTTTGTTCATTTATTTATCATTTGTTGATTCTGACAAATGTCCTCCCAGCTTACTAGGGTGAGAAAACAAGGCAGATTTTCATTTAGGAAAACATGATGGTGATAATTCATCTATTTATTTATATACCAAGAAGCTTTTGTTAAGCATTTATTATGTGTCAGTACTAACAGGGCCTGGCATATAGTAGGTGCTTAAAATAAAAATTCATTGAAGTGAATGAACAAATGAACTATCAGGTGATGAATTCGAAATTTATGTCCAGAGCCTTGTTTTTTTATTCTGGTGACCTGAAGGAACTTCCCTCAGGGCCAATTTTTTTTTCCCCCTCCAGATAGAGATAATGGAAGCAAGCCAATTTGCCAGTCATCAAAAATCAAATCACTGAAAGTCAGTTTGTTGGCTTTTTTTTTTTTTTTTTTTAATGGCAAAGGGGAAGGGCCTAAAGGAGGAAAGCTGAAAATACTGGGGAGCAGGGGGAGATAAGAGAGGGATGAGATCCACAACATATAGAAGTGATTCACTTTGGAAAGATAAGAGAGCATCTCTTTCTCTTAGGTGGCAGAAAAAGGAAGAAAAAGAAAAAAGAATGTGAAGGCAGAGTGGCATAGTAAAAGGTGCCATAGAACATAAATGCCAACCTTAACTTTCCTTTTATAATACGTGCTAGGTCCATCAGCCAGAATGGAGTTAGGCTAGGATAGGAGGGTTAAAGAAACTGTAGGATAAGCAAAGATACCAATAAGGGATAAAATAAGTGTTCTCCAAGGCCCAAGTAAACTTAGAGCACAATTTTATAGTAATATGGAGTTGCATGATATTCTCTGATGACTCAGAGTCAGGGTTTTCCCATTGTGGTTACAGTTGTTAAGAGTTCAAGACAGTCTATATAGCTTATACACATCTGCTGAGCAGTTTTTCAAACTTCATATACCAGAGCCCCTCTTCAGATCTACTGGATCAGATTTCCTGCATCACACAACCCCACCCCCTAAAAGTCTGTGTGTGGGGCCTGGGAGGGTTGTGAATACAATGCTAGGGAAAAATTTAAGAAAAAAATGTTCTTATACAGCTAAGCATGAAAGAGAGAAATCTGAGGTACTTAAAATAGAGAATTTAAAGGTAGTAAGCAGATAACAGCCCAACGAATTACTTGAGCTTGGAAATAAGTCATAAGGGTGTAAGGGTGGAGTTTTAATGAGAGGAGATGTGGAGTTTTAATGAGAGGAGATTATGTGAATAATGAGCTGGAATTGAACCCCCTGTAAAGCCACAATCCTGCTTCCTAGCCAGTAGTGTGCTAGAACCAGTTCCTACTCACGTAACTAGTCTAGGAAGTGCCAAGGAAGCATCAGGGACATTTGTCTTCTGTCAGGACTTTGGGGGAGAGGTACTAAGCAGGAAAGATAGAAAAGAAATTCATCCTAGACATATCCCTGAGCAACTCCATAACACCAAAGACAAAGAGAAGTTTTAGCAGCACCCAGAGGATAAAATAGAAAAACAATTGAGAGCAGACTTCATGTTAGCAATAATAGCAGCCAGGAGATAAAGGAATAACATCTTCAAAGTTCCAAGATACAATTCCATATTTAGATAAAATATCATACAAAAGTGAAGGCGAATTAAACATTTTCAGAAAAAATATTAAGAGAACATACTTTTCACAGTTCTTTGCTGATTAAAAGACATATTTCAAAAAGAAGAAAATTGATTCCAGAAGGACTCACAAGCAAAGAAACTGATGAATCTATATAAATTATGACTGTATAAAACAATGATAATAGTAACAGACAAGACACAGGAACTTAAAGTGGAACAAAAATACTGGCCATCATTAACGTGAAAGATGCGAGAAATGTTTAGGTTTAGCATTTAAGATCGGTATATTGTTGAGGAGGTCAGAGCTCTATACATTATAAGTCAAGTTTACATGATAAAAATGTAATGATTTAGGGTGTTGTATTAGTCAGCCAAAGGGGTGCTAATGCAAAATACCAGAAATCTGTTGGCTTTTATAAAGGGTATTTATTTGAGGTAGAATCTTACAGTTACCAGGCCATAAAGCATAAATTACTTCCCTCACCAAAGTCTATTGCCATATGTTGGGGTAAGATGTCTGCCAATGCCTGCCAAGAGTTCAGGCTTCTTGGGTTCTTCTCTTCCCTGGGCTCCATTTCTTTCCAGGCTCATCTGCTGTGCTCTCTCCACAAGGCCAGCTGTAGACTATCAGGTGACTGGCTCTGTCTCTCTCCTCGGCTTCAGCCATGTCTAAGGAGCCGTATCTATTCCTGTGTTCTTCTCCTGTGTGTTCACTTCCTGGGCTCCATATCAAAACTCCCAACTCTGTCCTTTGTCATGTCTTTTCTCTGTGAGTCTCTGCCCACCAAGGGGTGGGGACTCAACACCCTACTGAAGTGGCCCAAAGTCCTAATCATAATTTAATCAATTAAAAGTGATACCTCTGGTAGACCAGTTTACAAACAATCCAATAACTATTTTTGGAATTCATAAACAATGCCAAACTGCTACAAGTGTCCAGTAAAATAGCCAAACCAGAATGTTTAACATATAAACCGGTGGCGGTCAGGTGGTGGGAGGGGGGGCAGTGCAAACCTAATGGGTCAGAATCTGGGAGAGGGATTCTATATTTTGAAAAAATTCTCCTAGTAACTCTGAGTTCTCACTCTCTGGTTGACATTATTGTAAATGCATCTTACTATTTCACTCTTGAGACCTGGAAAGGCTGAGACCTCTTCTTTAAGGTAATGGCAGAGAACCTTCTGGAGACAGAGCTCATCACAGAATCAAATTGTTCTACCTACTCTACCCATCTGGCTACTGTGAATTTTCTGATTCCAGAACAACAGCCAAGTTCTGACTATTTGCTTTGCTTTTCTCTTCCAGAACTTATGTCCTCCAGGTTCTTGCCATCTGCCCTGAACCCTTGTAACTGTGTACTCTTCTTAATCTTCTGCTCGGCTACCCAGTTTCTGACCCAGTGGTTAGACTTACTTCTCACATCTATTTATACTCACTTCTGCTTGCTTGTTGCTTGGTTTCTGACCTCACTGGCTCTTCTTGAACTTTAATTATGCCTATTTCTGAAAAATGTCCTGATGGCTGACTCTTTTGTCTTGTCAAGATTCTCCACTCCTTTGTATTTCTGGATTTCCCAAATTCTACCCCCTTTTTAACACTCTGCTACCGTCACACACAATCCCAACATTGAGAGTTGAGTGTGTTTGTCCATTACCATTTCATTTCTTATTTTAGTCACCTAATTTTTTTCTGATTACATCTTTCAAATGCCTTGTTTCTATGTTATGTGTAATCAGTCTACCAAAGAACAAAAACTTTACCACAGCAAAATTGTTTTTCCCAAGGCTCAGCTGATGAAATCATAATCATGCCTTGTTTACAGAAGTACAAAATCCTTTTACACTAAATAATTCTGTTAAAATAATGAAGATTTAATCATTTGGGTCTTGTCATATTAAATTCTCTTTGGATTCCATTATTCTACTATTATACTAATATGTTACATATGACCTTCTGTATACTTATTGGTTTTTTTACGTAAACCTATTCTAACTAAAGATTGTTATATTTCTACTTCTCCCAATTTAACTATGGTATGTCTTTCTTTTCTATAATCAAATTTATGCTTGTATTGCATACATTTTACCATCCTTTTCTGACTGGGATAGCCATTCTCATTATCATTTATAATTCTTCTTTGTGTCTTTAAAAATTAAGTGCTAGGTGCTTAATGGCCTCATATTTTCCCTATTTCTGTGCCTTATCCATCCTTTCCCAGAGTTTTTAGGATTTTATTTATTACTATTAAAAACAGAAAAATAATTAAGCTGCCTCCCCATTTAACTCTTTTTTTAATCTGCAAGAGTTCAAACAGTAAATCCAGGCATATTATCATATAAACGTGAATAAGTTCTTTTTACTTCTTAATATTTTACACATTGGACATTTATCATTCAATTTTTAAAATATGGTAGGTTTAGATAATTATCTATGTGTATATATTTGTATTTTGAACTATGCATGGGAAAACTCTGGACAAATTATAGCAACTTTTTACTCTGGTTACTCCAGGTGTGATTACAGAGGTCTTTCATATTTTACATGATATATTTCTGCATTGTTTGAATTAGAAAAAATAACGATACTTTAAACCTAGAAAATATGCCTATATATTCTCCAACAATGAAATTTTTGAATGATTGATTTGATTCCCTACTTGCTCAAAACTGGGTAGTATAAAACCACTTAGTGAAACTTCCATGGACTTAAACAGAGAGTGGCAAAATTTAGCTTGTCTGAATGAGAGATGGAGTGTTTATTTTCCTTTCAGGCTTTGATGGGTAGATGATAGTATCTCACAGAGATGGAAGTGAAGAATGGGTTCCTTAATTTTTGTGAATTTAGTGACTATCTGGCTACTAAACCTCAAAGGTATCTTTTCTTCCTCTGATTTTTCTTCTACTTCAAATTATATTATTTTGGTGGTGATTTTTGCCACATCCCAGGATTCAAGTATTTCCCCCTGTTTTACTTGTCTTTGCATCAGCCAGGACTGGATATGGGGAAGCAAAGTAAGTAACATTTGAGATATTTTCATGTAATTTTGTTTGATATTTTTTGCTTGTATTTAGAAATAGTCGAAATAAAACTGTATCTTATTGCCTGTTTAAAATGGTTGATCAAAGATGTTTTAATCATTGCAAAAAATGTCATAGCTAATTAACACATTTAGCAATTGTATTAGACAAAGAGGGTATTGATGCAAAGTATCAGAAATCTGTTGGCTGTTATAAAGGGTATTTATTTGGGGTAAAAGCTTACAGTTACAAGGCCCAAGAGAGAACAACTCAAGGTTACTTCCTCACCCAAAGTCAGTTGCCACGTGTTGAAGCAAAATGGCGGATGATATCTGTGAGGGTTCAGCCTTCCTCTTTCCTCTTAAGGCTCCATGGGCCCAGCTTCTTCC
>JAQZBX010045699.1:0-20972 GCA_029593785.1 Cabassous unicinctus | reverse complement strand
TTTTTTTTTTTTTTTTTGGCCTTATCGCATTACCTAGAACCTCCAGCACAACATCAAATAGCAGGTATGAGAGTGGATTCCATACCTTGTTTCCAGTGGTGGAAAACATTCCATCTTTTAGCATTAACTATGATGTTAGCAGTGGGTTGTTTTTTTTTACATGACCTTTATAGGGTGAGGAATTTCCATCCTGTTCCTGTGTTGCTGAATGACTGTTGAATTTTGCCAATTGCTTTTTCTGCATCAATTGAATGGATTATATGACTTCTTAAAAATCTGGTATTCCCAGGATAAACACTATTTAATCAGGTGTATTATACTTTCTGTGTATTGTTGGATTTGATTTACTAATTTTTTATAGATTTTTGCATATATGTTCGTGAGGGATGTTGATCTGTGGTTTTCTTTTCTTGACATACATTTGTCTAATTTTGGTATCAGTATAATGTTAGAAAGTATTTCCATACCTTCAGTTTTCTGGAAGGGTATGTGTAGAGTTACTGTTATGCTTTTTTAACTCTTTGGTAGAATTTTCCAGTAAAATCATTTGGGCCTGGAGATAACTTCATGGGCAGATCATAGGACTATGAATTCAATTATTTCCTTAATAGAAATGATTCTTTGGGTGACTTATTTAGGGCCTAAGCTTTGTAGAAAAGAGTCACCCCCTATATAAGTCTACTTTTAATAACTGTGACCATCAGATAATCATTGTGTATTTCACAGACTCGTTACAAATTCTTCTCATGACCTCCTAGGGCTTCTGTTTTAGTGAAGAGAAAAAGCCTAGCTCACTTGGTCATTCATACATTCATCTATTCACCAACAATTTTAATCACATTTGAAATTCCATGGCCTGCTCTAGGGATTGTAGAGTGAAAGATGAATAAGATAGAATCCTTGAGTTCAAGTAAATGACATATAACTGCAAATAATAATAATAATATAATGACTGGTTATGAGGCAATGGTATAATGTATGATGACTTTTATGAAAAAATGCACTGGGAGAGCAGAAGAAGGAGCCATTAGTTCTTTTGAGTGGGGAGACCAGGGAGGCATCTAAGGAGAAGTGGCATTTGAATTGGGCCTTGGAAGATGAGGAGAGCTTTATCTGGCAGAGGGGAGTCCTGTCACGTGAAATGGCATGGAATGTTTGAGAAACAAGCCATTTCAGTATTTTCTAGGGTAAGATCATTTACTTCAGGAAATATTTTGATCAGGGGACCGAAATCCTGAATGGTAAACTGAAAAGTTAAATTGTTGTCATCACAATTTTTCTGTTTCTGGTTCCTCAAATGCAGTTGGCCTAACTTTTATAATCTCCCTGCAGAGTGTATTTAGGGTGCATTTTTGCTTCATAGTGATTCTCAGATTTTTAAATCCTATTTTGATTTAAATATTATTTTCATAGTTGTAATAATAAATATGCTTCTCCTTCAAAGTAAATGTGGCCTTTGAAATGGATCTTGAGTTCTCACATCCCAGGAACAAAACAAGATCATTAATAGATAGATTGATATTTATATAGAGAGAGGCAGACATCACAAACACCTGGAGTGTCTGACCATTGTTTCCACAAAGAACATTGTAGAATTTCTTACAAAGTAGGTTGATTTTGATTAGTCATGATTTTATCTTGAGTATGTTGATCTTGTCGGGTCAGCTTTAGCTGCTATACCCAGATTCAACTTGATTCGTCACCCTCTGAATATATCGTGAAAACAATGTCTTTGTACACATTTGTAAACATCTCTTCCTCATCTACGTTAACTGCATCTAGATCTTTGCCATATAAAGACCTGAGTTTCTGCTGTTGTCATTGCTATTGGAGGGTTTTTTTTGTTTGTTTGTTTGCTTTTAGACACACTTGCTGTCATGGAGGAGCTTCCAGATTCATTGGTTTAATTAGTCAAAGGACCAATTGGTGTACTAGCACCTCTTAGTTCTATACTCTTACCTTATTTTACCACCTTCATTATATTTATATCCAAAATTATTCAAGTGGAGACTCTTTGGAAGTTGGACTCCCTTGTTATTAATTCTTAGTTAAAGGCACCTACTGGTTTCCATTTTTAAAAAGATATGCTTTGATCGTACAATATAACTACAGTGGCTCTGTGTCATTGGCATTCATTTAGTATTCATGAGCATTTATGTAAAGTCTGGATGACTTGGAATTATTCTAAGATGACTAAAAGTGTTATCCAAGTTTATGCTCTAAGAGTATGCTAAAAAGGCATATGTTCAGTTTGTGGGGGAAAATATAATTTTAGTTTTCAAACACAGAAATTCTTAACATATACTTTTTGGACACAGCATTAGAACCTTAAGAGATACCAGTGAACCAATCAGAAGCCTGCTCTCATGGAGCCTGGAATCTGGAGGAAGGTTCAATCATTCATTAACCTACAAATCCATGTCAGGCACTGTGATAGGTGCTGTCCTCTGCCACACAGGTAAAATCAGTAGAGTGTTGCAGCTGGTACACAGTAGGCTCACAACAAATATTTGACGGTAAAATGACCCCTTCTATTCTACTTAACATATTATTTTATTCAATATTAAGAAATGTAGAAAGAAAAAAAAACATTTTAGTCGTAGTAACAGAGACTGCTTTTTGCTCACAAAAATCTACATTATCTTCTTCTTTTTGGGGTACTAGACTACATTCACAGTTTTCCTTGCAGTTGGATATGGTCACCCGAGTGAGTTTTACACAGTGAAATGTTCGCAGAAGGGATGTGTGCCATTTCACAACAAAGACTTCAGAGAAATGGCTGGACCTCCTCCTCACTCTTTCCCCTTCCACTGGTCAGATGCAGATGAAAGGACTTGGTAGGAAATGGCAGAACAGTTAAGAATCACAGCCAGAGGAAGCTGCCTGCATTGGATTTTTGCATGAGGAGTGAGTATATTTCTACTGAATGTTCGGGGTTCATTTGTTACAGCAGCTTATGTAATTCTTACTAATACAGTAGTAGGACAGTCATGAGGTGGCTCATTATAAGAATTATGACAAAGTGTCAAAGCATATCCCATAACACACTATCATTTGAGAACAATAATATATAAATTTTTCAGTAGCTGGGATTCCTCATCATCACCATGGAGGGCAGTTGAAATAGGCAAGTATTATTATTCCTATTTTAGACTTAAAACTTGAGGTTCAGAGAAGTCGTGTGACCTGCCCCAAGCACAGACAAATTAGCACTAACAGTAAGGTATTCTGATTGCTTCTTAGTTCTTTATTCTCCCCCTGCTTACCACCTACATTATATTTATTTATTTTTGTCAACTTGTTTATTGCCTGTCTTCCCCCACTAGGTTAGAATGTCCATGAGCTGAGGCCTTGTTCAGTGTTGTATCCTCAACTACTAGAATACTACCTGGAGTGTGGTAGGATTTCAGGAAATAGCTGTGTAATATTATAAGGCATGAATCAACAACCAACTAAATAAATAGCTTTTCTAGTCAGGCATATCATAATGCAAATTAAATATGGGCCTTAAACACACTTTGGGAGAGGAAAGGAGAGGGAGGAGGAAAAGAAGGATAGATGGTATATATGGATTGTGTGACTGCGTGTCAGTGTGGACGAAGAGAAAAGCACATGGTGACGGCACTAGGAGGGACTGGTAATTTTTCACTCTCAAGCATTTGGTTTTGGATAACAGAGCACTGTTTGGGGAAAATACAAAAGGATCTGAAAGGATCTCCATCAGTCCTAGCCTGTGATGCTGAAATAGGTCACGTGGTAGAATCAGGAGAAGGGAAAGGTTTGCACACTGTATCTGGTTGTTAAGTCTTTTAAGTGATTCTCAAGGGTGGGCCCCAGACCAGCAGCATCAGAGTCCTTAGAGAACTTGTTAGAAGAGAAAATGCTGGAGCCCCACCCCACACTCACTAAATGAGAAACTCTGGGGGTGGGTCCATCAATGTAGCTTGTACAGCCCACCAGGTGATTCTGATGTATGCTAAAACTCAAGAACCACTCATCTAGAACACACCTCCCACTTTTCCAGTACATTTAATTTCTTCAAAAAGTCCAGGACACTTTCCTTGTAGAATGCACCACATTCCAGATTTGTCTGAGTACTCTCTCATGATTTGATTCAGGCTCACCATTTTGGCAGGCACAGGTGGTGTCATTTATATTTATTGCATCCTGTTCAGAGGCACATAAGCAAATGATCTCCCTCTCCACATGCAGCTGAGACTGATCATGTGGTTCACACAGCAACCACCAGGTCTATCCACTATAAAGGCACATTGCCCCCTCTATAATTAATGAGTAATCTAAGAAGTGATGATCAAAGACACTGAATGTTTTCTTCCCCAATAAACTTTCACCCAACATTTTTAACCTTCATTGGTAATGCTTGTCTGAATTTCTACATTGGAGATTGCAATATGGGGATTTTTCTGACTTAGTTATTCCTTCTATATTAATTATCTGGCATTTTAAAAAATCAGAGCTTTCTCTCTTCCTCTGCGTACTTATTTGTTTAAGTATAATTTAGATTCATAGACTTTTAAAAATTCTTTGTGTCAAATTTATTACTAACTTTATTATTTTCGAAAATCAAATAGTGCCACGTTTGGCCATAGTCTTCAAGTCGCCTCTGTCTTCTCTCTCTGCTTTTGAGCACAGCAGAATGTTCTAGGCTCAATTTGTACTTTTTCTGCCCCACAAGCTGAATTAACCATTTCTTCAGAAGTACCAGTTATTTGTGCAAAATATGTTTTTGAACCCAATAGCTAGAGGCTAGGTATGCCACACAAACATATGCATGCATTCATATATTGATATTTTTTCACCATAATTTCTTAGAGAGACCTCCAGTTCAAATCCATAGGGTTATTCCTTAGCTTCTGTGTTAGTTTTCGGTTGCTGCCATAACAAATGACCACAATAGGAGTGACTTAAAACAATACACATTTATTGTCTAACAGTTCTTTGGGTCAGAAGGTCCACATGGTCTCACTGGGCTAAAATCCAAGTGTCAGTGGGAGACTGTATGGGAGCCTCCATTTCCATGCCCTTTTCAGCTTCTAGAGGTTGCCCACATTCCTCAGCTCCTGGCCACTTTCAAAACCAGCAACATCACATTTCTCTCACCGTCTTTCGTAGTCACATTTCCCACTGACCACAAGGTTCTCCACTTTCATGGTGATTATGTTGGGCACACTTGGGTAGTCCTGGATCCATACCTGAGGTCAGTACCCTTAGGCGTAGCGTAGCTGCAGGTCCGCTTTGCCACATAAAGTGATATAGTCACAGGTTCCATGGAATCGGTTGTGGGTGTCTTTGGGAGACCCCTGTTCTGCTATCACTTTACCTTATTCTTTATATTTACTTCTTCTCTCACACCGAGAACTCTGACTTCCAACAAATTCAGCATATGTACCCATTTTCTCTATCCTACACAAACTCTTTGAGATTTATACCAGCAATACACTAACAATGGTAAGCATTCTAAAGAAAGCTCATGATTTCTTTGTAGTTTTTCTTTGTGTTTTGTACTCATATCTCACTCAGGGGTGCAAAGTACCATGTTCCAAAATTAATTTCTTTACTATGTAGTTATGTTATCAATTTGATATACAATAAGGTTGATTTTTTTCCTATTTATATTCCATTTTATAATTTGCTTTTCCAACTTTTAAAAATTTATCTATTTGAATATGTGAATTATATGAATATAAAAAGAGACATACTGAAGGAAGCCCAGGCCCATCCCAGTGCCCTCCACCTCTTCCCACCCCCACATCTAGTCATTTATATTAGCCTGTGGTTTATCCTTCCTATATTTCTTTTTGCAAAAAGTAGATTAATGTATGTGTTTGTATTTATTTCTACTTGTTTCTTAACCCAAAGTAGCAGCTGTATTTATATACTTTGTTGCTCCTTGCATTTTCACTTAACAATATATCCTGGGAGTCAGCCACTCTTTATCAGGTATGGAGATCTTGAATGGAGTAATTATTTAGTTTCTCTTTAAACACTTGTATTATTTACTCATTATAATAAACATGTATTACATTTTTTGATTTGACAAAACTAAGAAAAAGAGAGAGAGAAAATGTCCTCTCCTTTCTATGCCTTCTCTAACCATGCCTGTCCCCACCACCAAATCCCCAGGGCAGAATAAGTCATTTCTGTTTGCATAAAAATTTTTACATACCATTATTATAGCACAATTTATTGTAGTTATTTTCATTTGAAGTCATCTCTTTGGCCTGTTAGCTCCTCAAATGTAGAGACTCTCTCCTCTCTCCAGCTCTCCCTCAATTTTTGTTCTTTCATTCTTACTTTTTTTCCTTGGGAATCATTGATTGTACCAGTCAAATAGCAAGTGATGACAGAGATATGGATAGAGGTAGGGATAGATATATCAATACCGATACAGATATAGAATAGAAAGTGTTTCCTCACTTACCTGTTTTGCCTGAAATTTCATTTATTCTCTTTTTATATGTCTATTTTTAAAGATGAAATATTTTAGCTGAATTGAGGAAATTCTATTTCATTGTCAACTATTAAAACCCTAGAGTGTATGAGGTGCTTCTTAGGAAAGGTGCGAAAGGGCAGGTATGTGAAAGAGGATAGTTATGTTTTGATTCTGGAATGGAAATCCCAAGAAAGGCAAGAGGGCGTAGGAGGGCCCTTGATCTTCTAGGATAAGAGCCGAGAAAAGGAAGAAAGGGACGTGGAAAGAGAAAGACGTATATCACTACATCCCCTCTGTGAGCTGTGCGTAGGATAGAAAACGTGCTCAGGTGGTAGGTGAGAGGACAGAAATCACCCTTTAGGGGCATTTTCTCCAGACACATACACTGAGATCAGAGAGACTGAACAGCTTGCACAGGCCTAGTCACCAGCAGACCATGAGCTAGAACCTAAATGTTTTTATTCCATCACACTTCCTCCCCTTCTAAAAGGGCATTTTGGAACTCAAGGTACTCCCACAACCCTGACAGTTCCCCAACTCCTTCCAGGAAAGTGGGGAGAGGGCCTGGGCCTTCTCTCTTTTAGAGTCTAGAAAATTTGGCTAGTAATCTCAGGACCAAAAATGTACATTTCTGGCTTTCTTGACCGCCTGTGGTCAAGCCAGTGGAGGTACACTGTTCAGCTCATAGCATTGTTTAAATTTAATGTCAGTGAAGAAAAGCAAGCAAGAGCCATAGACTGATTTAATGCTGTCTGTCTGAAGAGTTTTATCCGCTGCCACATTTCTGCTGAAACCCTGAGAAATGGTGAAGAGGATGGAGCAAAGTGAAAACAGATTAAAAATTGTGTCAGATACCAAAATGCAGTAAGGTGACTGCATCTTTGAACAGGTAATAAAGAATCGCGTGACTCTGAGTCCTGACTTGGCACACTAATGGTAACATATTCACAGCCACACCCATTCCCACACCACGTGCACACAATGTGCAAACACGCAACATGCACAATGTAAGTCACTCCAAGGTACACAGACAGAGCACGATACAGCAGGGCACACACAAGCACGCAGCATTTGTGCACACCCATACACACAGGAAGTTGTACTCAAGTGTCGCCGTAAGGATGTAACTCCTCCATCTGCCAACTTATTCTACATTTTTATTCTGATGAAAAGATAGCAGTAGAGGAGAAAATCTCTTCATCAGGAAATTCAGTGAAAAAAAATTCCCAAGACATTGTCATGTATTACTGGTTATTTTTGGTGGTTAAGAGAATTATTTGAAAACAAAGAAGCCTTTCACAAAGCCTCTAAAATACAAAAGATTTAATAACATTTACATCTGTGTATCAGCCATGTCTGTAATGCAAGTCATGAATAACACATAAACCAGAGCAGGCAAAGAACAGAAGTGCTCACACATCATTTAAAATCCAACCCACCCCATCGTCGGTGGAATCAAATACACAGCAGGAGCAGTTCCAGTTGATACACACACAATATAGTCATTGAAAATGAAAACATATTAATTATGTTCCTTAACGTTAGGAAAGGAATGGTGGGATTCACTAAACCTGTCTAAGTTCTCTGTTGAAACTCTGTACCAAAAAGTAAATCAAGAGTTGCCTCTTTAATTTCTTTGAGAAGTTATGGAATGAGCAATGAGATATATTTGTCTTGTTTTTACTGTTCATTTAATTCTGCATTTGAGCTTCACTACTGCCTGGTTATTGAGATGGAAGAGAGGGGAAGGTTGGTGTAGGAAGATGGATCCTTGTTCCAAGTGAGAAACTTGCAAATTTTTTAAAATTGTTAAACAATGACGTTTAAAAAACCCACAATGCCTGCACAACCCCAGGTGTTATACGTGGAAATCCACACTGCTATGCGAATAACTGTGCATCGCCTAAATCCTAAGCCAAGCAGCAATATGTTTGAAAAAGAAATGCAGGGAAAGCCTTCTTGATTCAGATTACCCATCAGGAGGCCCAAATTTGCATTGCTACCTTTGTAGATCAGTTCATTTGGCTCCTGTGCATTTTCAGGGTTCTCCTGAGCTTTACCTATATCCTGCCCGGGATTCTCAAACTCTTCCACAGGGTAGCCTCTGGTGCTCTCATGGAGAAGAACGAACTGAGGGAGAGATGAACTTGATGATTCGATGTGGTGGGCCTTTGCCTTTTTGGTACATCCTCTTTAGGTCAGTGCTGTTGTTTTCGTCTTCCATAGTTAAGAGACGATGCAAATAATGTTCATCTCAGGTCAGCATTTTTTGTTTATTTTGGCTTTGGTGCATGTAACTTCCCTTCTCTTCTTCTGGTGGTTGCCTCCCCTGCCGTCTCTAGGCCTTCTTCTGTTGGTGCCAGGCTGTTGGCCCTGGATAGTGTAAAACGAGCTCTGTAAATGTCAGGGAACCTCTTCCTCTTCTTACCCCTATCTATTGCATTTCATTGTGAAATTTCAAGGACTTTCCAGTCCTCACTGCAGCAAAAGGTTAATAGTCGTCTCTTTTTTATGTACTATAAATGCTCAATTCCTAAGGATAGTGTTTCAGGGCAAGTTGAGTGTAATTGCTAAATAATATAGTCATTCTTATTTTAAATGAGTAATAGTTTCATTGTTCCTGACGTCTGTGCGTGCGTGTGTGTGCGTGTGTATGCGTGTAGGCAGGCATGGGTGAGGCGTCCACCGGGGGGAAGCCACAGCCATCCTCCAGGAGTTTGCACATTTACGCATTTGGGTTTTAAATGTGCCGCATCCTGGCTTCTTCGGCTCTGCAGATTATGTATAATAGATGACCTGCATTTACAGAGATGTGTGCTATACAGATGTAAATGTTATTATAGCTTTTATATTTTATGTTCTTGTTGAAAGATCATTTTGTCTTTGAATAATATGGCTGTTCAAAAAATTTTTTTTGGAGGGGAGGGGGTTATCTTTAAAAGAGAATATGAAATGGATATTGCACATCATATATTTCTTAAAAGTAATTTGGAATTTTAGGGTCTGGGATTGGGGCTGACTGATACACTGCCGTGATGAGATATAACCCTTGGAAAATAACAGCACCAGCACATGCCTGCATCTGTCTAACCTCATAATTCACTTTCACATTGCATTATGGATGTCTGCGTTCAGTGAGTCTATCTTCCCTTTAGGTATTATTTCAGCCCTTTGAGATAATAAGGAAAGTTTAATTGCGTTGTTAATTGATTTTTTGCACAACATTATTACCTTGATTGATTGCAGAGTTGATGAAAATGTTAGACACAGGCAGCGTGGAGTATCAGCCCAGCAAGGAGTGGGAGCCTTGTGGAGAATAGATAACCTTGATGTTAAGAGCTATATCCTTCAGATATGTCTTCCCTTGACATATTGATGGCCCTTGAAAAGGGAAAAGCTGATTGTATGCAGAATGCAATCATTAAACCCACTTCAGCTTGCTGTTGATTAATTTGTTTTTTCCTGAAGGATCTAGTTATAGGGAAGGCCTCACTTGTACCCACCGCAGCCATTTTCTAGACTCCGGAATGTGCTTAACCCTCTAGGTGAAGAAAAGCTATGAGGCTGGTGTGGCTGAGACAGGGTGTACAGGGTGCATATTCGACGCTCGTGGGACATGCCTACCCTCGAGAACATGCTCTTTCCTGCATTATCGAGGTTGTGTTTCCCCCAAATGCCAAAGACCCTTTCACTGAGCCCTGGGGTAGGATGAGACAGAAACTTCAGGATGCCCACGAAGTTTTATTTGCCAGACTTCCAGTGGTTTCTGGAGAAGACACAATACTCAGGAGCTTTCATAGTACAATTGCATAAACTTGCTCCCGTGATTGGAGAATTTGATTCTTACTGGTGTGCATGTATGTGCACATGTGCTGCAAGTGGGTAATGATGGGAGGGGGGGTTATTACGTCCTCAATTACCCCTCTCCCTGGCCCTATATGACTCTTTCCATGAAAAAAATTTATTGATAGTTCTTGTTGTTACTGCAGAGTCTAGGTCCTCTTGGTGCCAAAACTCAGGTTGATTGATCGGTTGGTTTATTAATTGATTGGACTTCTTCTGCCTCGTTTTCCTCCCTTCGACCCATAAAACTTCATCACTATAGCCGTATAACCCTGGACAGAGACTCAGAGGGTCAGCCTTATAGGAAAAGGAGTTGGCTTTGCCAGCTACAGAGAAATGGAAGCTCATACACATGAGCCTCCATCTTCTAGGGGATATGGGTATGGTTTCCCCCACCCCTTCTCCCCAGCTTCTCTGCTTGTTCCTCATGGAACAGTCTGAATTATTTTGCCCTTTTCCTCCCTTTTGTGGCTATCCCCATTATTCATTTAACCCAAATTTTAATTGTATAGAATTGTTGGAGGCCTAAGAAGACTAACATCGTGTGCCTGGAGTGCTGAGCCCCTCAAGGAACAGCTGTGTGGCCAGCCTTCAGGGCAGAAGAGAAGCAGTTCTTGAATCTCCCAGAGCCAGAGAGCACCCTATAGACGAAATTCACGTTGTGGTCCAGAGCAGTTTCTCCTCAGTCTGCCCCACCCCCCTCCATTCTGAGGCTTTCTCCTCCTGAACTAAGCACTGGCGCTCGGGGAGTCTAATATCCACAGTCTTGGCCCTCAATTATCGTAATGGCTTATAATGAGATTTTGGCCAAGTAGCAGGTAGCAGGTTATTACTTCCTGCTCAGCGTGGGCAATGTCTATGCTGTTAATTTGTGTTGCTGACTGTGCCTCAGAGCTGGGCATCAAACTGTCAGAGCCAGATGTATTCTATTAGGTGCGAGGCTCACATTGGCCCATAGGCAATTTTTTTTTTTTTTTTGTACGGAGACATGTTAACTCACCACAGGGTGAATCCTGACAAATTCAAGCCAACCAAACAAAAGAGGTAATATCCCAAGCCATCAAAGTAGCATGTTCCAGGGAGAGATAACACCTGGTACCACCCACTGTCAGCATGTCCCTGACCCAGACGGCTCCATCCATAAGCAAAAAATACACCCTTCAACGTTGCTGGGGAGACTCTGGTGGCTTCATTAACTTTTAACGAGCCTGACCCTGATGAAGGCCCTTATAATATGCTCTTCTGTTTACTTTGTCTTTGTTTTTGGCAAAAAAAAAAAAAAAAAAAGTACAGAAGATTCAAATTGCCTTACAAACGGCTTTCTGCTATAATTCTTATTTAACCTACAGTTTCTTGCATTAGCATTCGCATATATGTTTGTATATATTCTTTTCAAAGCAGTTTGGGGAGGGGAAGTTGAAGATCAAGAAATAATGAAAATATTTTGGCATCTGGCAGTGGGATTTGTTGGTGCCTGAGAATTATGCTGTGCTTTCTGCAACAACAGACTTTGGGTTATTTTTTTGTAGTGCAAACTTCTTTCAGTTAGATCATCTATCAGTGGATTCCTTTTGTTTCCAATTTAGGGTGTCCTGGAATTAGGAAAGATTATAGTAATATCAGTACAGAAAAAAGTTTGTTTGGATTCTATTGAAGGGCATATGGAGGCTGGACCAATGGGCCCAAGGAAGAAAGGGCCATTCCCTGATTTTCACAGGGTTAAAATTATGACAAATTAATACCCAGTTGTTACTGGGTCTGCTTAATTTTACTTGAGAGTCTCTCTTTTGCAACTTGAATTAAAAAAAAAAAAAAAAGTCAACTTGTCTTTATTTTCAATGACTCTCCTGAGAAGTTTCAGCCTGTGGAACCAGACACAACTGTGGATGTTTTCTCCTTTTGATGTGCGTTCTCTAATAGGAGCAGATCGGAAACTCAAAAGCAAATTTCTGCTTGAGAGCAAAGCCAAAATTCCTGCTCACACTCTGCAAGAGGACTCCCACTGCTCAGATTTGTTCAAAGAAGATTGTCATTTTGGGGGAGAGTCTAAGAATTTTCTGGAAAATTTTTCTCCATTCTTTTTTCTTATACTTCATAAATCATGGTTTGTAGGTTCAGTTCCATTCTTCTTACCACCCCCAAAACATTTTTTTTCCCTTTTCTACTGTTAATATAATCTGAACATCACTAAATTTAAACTTTTTTCCCCCAATATTAAAGAGCTGGAGGAACGTTTTAGAGTGTGTGTGTGAGACACGGATAGTTTTAGGTACCATTTGCTTTTAAAACCCCCATTTATCAAAACTCACATTAGGATCCTCCAATTTTTAAAAATCTCTGACTATGAGTTGTCTTGATTTTATAAGAACATAAACTAATGTAAAGAATTATATTTTTTAAAAATGAAAATGGAGAGGGAATTCTTTTAGCTTGTCTCAAAGTGTTTTTCAAAGTGTGAATTTCCAACCTGCAGCCTCAGTATCACCTGGAACTTGAAAAATGCCAATTCTCAGTCCCACGTACTAAATCACAAACTCTGTAGATGGGGCTCAGTAAACTGTGTTTTCACAGGCCTTGCAGGAGCTTCTGATGCATGGTCATGTTGGAGAATCACTGCCCTAGGGACAATGCATGTACTTCTACTTGTAAATGTCCAGGAATGTATAGTAAACGCTGATGGTTAAAAGTAGTATCCTGAGATCCTTTCATTTACTCCACAATAAAAGACCTATTGAGTACCTCCTATGCCCCAGGCCTGATGAGGCACAGATGAAAAGATGTCATATCCACTCTTTCTGAGCTCATCTAAACAGGAGATCCTAAGACTGAGCTGTCTTTGCACCCCAGCTAAATTTCATAACTGTATCATTCTCACTACAAATATTCAAAGTAGTTCTCAGTTGCAGTCACTGTGATGTGCCTAGGAAAATAATGAAATTGACTTGGGTTTTAAATAGTATTTCATATATGAGGGAAACTCAAAAAGGTTTCTTGTTAACCAGGAGTTAATAAGAAAATTTAATCAATTAGCTAGAACTCAACATTCCCCAAGAGGCTAGTCAATCACATGACTGTTATATTAGGAAAGTGTAAGGGAAGAAAAAGTGTGAGAGCCATTTTATATTTGTTTCACAAACCACTCAAGAGACCCCTCAGCTAAAATGTAGAGTAAGACCTGGGCTCAGATCTAGTTTCCCCTGCCCAGAAGTATTTTTATTTACCACTTTTCCTGATTGAATCCGCTCCTTTATTTTAATTCTATAAAATTCTAATTTAAAATGCCATTCCCTAAAATTTCAGACCTTTATTGCCATTTAAAAATGAAATGGCATGTTTGAAATCCCTAAAAGCCCTTGAATGAGTGCCTTCTCCCCCTAAACAGAGGTGGTAATTTGTTGAACCAGTCATGAAAATAGTCCCTGGTCCGTGTTCCAGAAACTAAAGAGGGTGGACCCAAAACTGACAGTGCATCAACTTGAATTATTTTATTTTTATTTGCGCAGCTTCTGCCTTTTCTTTCCAATTAATCTCAGGGTACTCTTAGAGGTAAGACAATAACTGAGGGTTGTGGAGGGAGGGCCTTCAAAGTAGGTAGCTGTGATTTGTGTGGATGGAGTTACACACACTTTTTTGCACATGTTATTGATTCAGGATTGGATTTTTTTGTTTGCTCGTATTTATTTTGTCTTTACTCTTTGCCTCTCAGATGATATTTGGCAATTCCATGTGATTGGGTGGCATATTTCTCTTTGCACTTCTAAGAAATGTGGGATTGTATTTTTGTTAGTTTGCATGCTTCTTTACATTACAGGGGATATGCAAAAATCCCCAACCTGTGAGCCAGGAAGATTACTTAGAGCAATTGATGGTAAAGAAAACCAGTCCCTGAAATTGAGGCCAGAGGAATCCAAAAAGGGGGTAAAGGAAGGAGGTTGTTGTTAGCTCCATTCCCAGAAAGCCTTCAGCACCGATTGAGCAAACATGACACATTGATCAGTACCGAACCTATAATTGGTGGCCAAAAAGACACAGTGTGGTTTTAATGGCCCTCCCTGAAGAGTTTGCCTTCATTTATTTATTTATTTATTTATTTGGAAGAAAGCTGCTGCTTTCCTAAATTCATGCTGCCCTCTCGTGGCGAAGCTACTGACTTCAGATGGAAGGTGCAAAAGATAAATGTGGAGAGAGTGGTAGGGATTGTGGAGGTGGTTAGGGGGTGGATGATTTTTTTTTTTTTTTCCTCCTTTCTCCTGTCTGATAGATTTCTGAGTTCCTCAGTCAAAAACTCAGAAAGGAAAATGGAGCCATGCACCTCGGACCACTGTCCATTTTGACTGACAGCCTAGTTTAGGTGGCATCCATCAGGCAGCCTCAGTGAAGGGTACTTCACAAATCTTGCCTGATTTGCATCCTGTCTGGGCTTTCACTTTGGAATCTAGCCCATCTCAAATCCATTAAGACCTACTTAGAATTCAGAGAAGGGGGGAGAGGGAAAACATGCTAATACTAAACTGGCTTCCAGAGCTGAAGTTTCTTCCAAAGAAAAAGTAGGTAAAAGTGAGCCTGAGTCAGACTGTTGGTGATTTCGAAGTTCTCAGGGGACCCCTAGTTCCTGTGAACTGCACCAAGCAACTATAATGGTGAATTTGAAAAATAAGCTGTAAAATCAAAATTCCTGATCATAACCCAAAGGCAGCACCCTATATTTCAGAGATATCTGGACCGGAAAGGTAGAATGCTGTGCCCTTAGGGAAGCTACTTTGAAGCTGGTCTTAGTTTGCCAGGGTTGCTAGGATAAATACCACACAACGGGTTGGCTTGACCAACAGGAATTTATCTGAAAGTTTTGCGACCTACAAGTCCTAAATCAAGGTCTTGACATGCCATGCTTTCTCCTGGAGTTTATAACATTCTGGTTCGGTCTTGCCGCCATCCTTGTCTTCCCTGGCTTGCAGCTCTGCCTGTACCACATCTGTCTCCTTGGTCATCTTTGTGGCTTTCTCTGACTGCCTCTGGATTTCCTCTGCTTATGAGGACCCCGTCATATGGCTTAAGACTGACACATTAAATTTGGCCTCATCGAAATGGGATCTTCAAAGACCCTCTTCACAAATGAGTCCACACCCTCCGGAACATGGATTAAGACTTGAATGTGTCTTTTATGGGGTTTGTGATTCAATACCCGACAAACCTCATTTTCCTCCTCTGTAAAATTGTTTTTTTCACCTCGAATGAAGACCTTTACATTTTGTTTCAGCTCTAGAATTCTCCATTATGTTTAAGAATTATTTTTAAAGAAAAGTTTATCATTCTGTTCACAAACTTACTGGGAAATACAGTGTGGTGGTTTGAAGCTGTATGTACACCAGAAAAGCATGTTCTTAAATCTTATCCATTTCTGTGAGTGTAGTTATAAGTAGGATCTTTTCATGAAGCTACTAAAGTTAAGGTGTGACAGACCTCTTTTAGGATGGGTCTTAATCCTCTTTTGGAATCATTTATAAATGGAATAAATACACAGAGAGAGAAAGCCATAGAAGGAAGAAGCTGAAAGCAACAAAACCTGGAAGAGAAGGGAGAGACCAGCAGACACTGCCATGTGCCTTGCTATCAGGCAGAGAGGCCAAGGATCGATAGCATCGCCTTGATGATGCTTTGATTTGGACATTTTCTCGGCCTCAAACTGTAAGCTAATAAATTCCCATTGTTTAAGCCAACCCATTTCACAATAGCTGCTTTAAGCAGCCTAGGAAACTAAAACACACAGCAAATAATAAAGTATTCTTATAGGAGTGTGGAAATAAATCATTGTTTAGGAAATCAGAGTGAAAACTCTTTCTGGCTTCATTATTGACTGGAAAAAAATGTAACCTGAGAAGAAAAAGTACAACTTGGATTGCTAAAAAAGATTAAACAGTTTAGTGGGGGAAGGAGGCTGTTGGAACAAGGAAATATTTACTATGGAATTTGGCTCTTATCCCTACATATGCTATGTTTCAATAAAACAAGAACGTATAGGAGAGATCAATCATTTTAGTGATGTTCAAAATAGAAGGAGTGAACCCCACCTCACTCCTGGGATTCAGTCTTTGCCCTCCCCCAGCCTCTACCCCCAATATAAAATTTTAAAAAGCATTGCCATCCGCAGGAAAGCATGTTGACTGTTTCCTTTTCACATAGTGGAAATACCCACTTCCAGATCACTTTACTCAGTCAGCCTAATATTTCCTTGATGAGGAGAGGACTTTGACCCATCAGGTCTGGGTAGGACCATAGCATCTGTGTGGGCAGAGCCGGTCTCAAGTTGGGAACAATAGAGCTTGTTCCTAAGGAGCCAACCAACAGGACAAATTTTTTCTCTGACTCGGACCAGCTTTTCTGTTTCCCAGTAACATTGTATGAGGGAAAAACTTGCCCTGCATTTTTTTTTTTCCTTCTCCTCCCTTTCTCATCTCCTTTTCTTTTAAAATGACAAGCCTCAATTCAGCTGCCCGGGGAGCCCTCAGGTATTTTCCACTGGCTCTGGTTTTTCACAGTCAGCTTGGCTGTCCACTCATCTGGACATCTGTGCAGCTTCTTCCTCCTGCCACCCCCGCCTCCTCAGTCCACCCCTGTCCTGCGTGTCCGAGGTTGACAAACACCTCAGCTTTGCCTTCCCATCACCTTCAGTACAGATTTTGCCAAGATCCTTTCCCTGCTGATTGGTTTCCTGGCACTTCTTTTACTTCCTTACAAACACACGGGTGAGACTTGACAAGGCCCAGCATGTGTCTAAGCGGACTCTATCATCTGTTCTCTCTCAGTGGAAAGTTTACCCTCCCCTCAGGCCTCACTGGTAGGGTCCAAGATCTGGGAACACACGCCCTCTTCTCAAAGGCTTATGCTGCCTGGCACTTGTTCAGCTTTCTTGGGGCTTGACTGGATCCTATCACATAACTAGGTGATTCCCCTTTGCCCCACTTATTCCTTGTATGAAGAAATGAATAAAACAATTTTGTTCTGATTTATGATAAGCATTGCTGGTAGAAATAATCGGCCTAGAATAAAATTGACAGCAACTAAATCTGGACACACACAAAAATTTATAGATAAAAACTGACAAAAGATTCATATCTTGTTGGTAAATTGAAAACTGCACAAATTCATGTGATGGGGGTGAGAATTAGCCTTGGTGGAAATAATTAAAATAAAAATGAAGTGAACTAAAACTATACAAAGTACAATCTGTTTTCTAAACTTGGTCAGAAGACTCAAGTCTTCATGTTACAATTTAGATCCACAAAATTTTACTCAGAAAAATGTGACTTTGTAAAAATAATGACTTTAAAAATAATTAGATGATATAATCAGGAAAATTTAATATTTGGCCAAAGCTGATTTGGGAATTAGACATTAATGTAAAATTCACATGGAAAAGAATTGGTCCCATTGGAAATAAATTCAATGAAATAGAAATGGTTTAATTTTGCATTTAAAAATTGATTAAGGAATTAAGTTGGCTAAATGGAGTTTGCTCTGAATAATTAATGTTTTCTTCAAGAAAAAAATGCCAGGTTAGTTTACATGTTTACATTCATGAGCCTAAAGTCAAAACATCCTTGGGTCAAAATGGTAGAATGCAAACGTCCAACCCTGCAAAATGTCAGGGTGAAGAGAGCAAGGTCAGACTATCCCTCAGAGTTGTTCTGTATAGGAAAGGAGAAATGGTCCTAGGTTGCTTATTTGAGAGGAGGCTAGGAAATGCCCTTTGGCTGGCAAGGTGTGCAGAAGTTAGTGCAGTATTTAGCAAGGACAGTGTGCCCACTGCCCTTACAGACATTTGGGGGACTAGCAAAAATGGCTGCAAACCATGGCACCCCATTCCAACCCAGGATGCAGATTATCAACCAAGACTGTTGCCAGGAATCTCAGATTGTTTGGGAAGAAAGACTCACTATCTTCTCTACCTTCTCTACCCTCCCTTGGGATAGAACCCCATTTTGCATCCAACTTAAGGCCTCTCAGATGGGCCCAGAGGTAAAGCAAAAATATATGTGGAGTGGACGATGGGCTTGGTCCTCCTTCCACTGAAACTTCTATAGAGCAACCCCTCCCTTAAGTCCTTTTTAAAGACTCTCTTCTTTTCCTTTTGCCTTAGCATTTAAGTAGCTTACACTGAAAGAGGATGTTCTGCTAGGAGCCTGTAATTCTTCAGGCTCTGCTAAACCCTGTGTGATATCAACAACAGAGCTGATAACACGTCTGGGCTGACCTCGGGGTATTGCTCCAGCCACTTCTGAAGATCATAAAACATGGGTGTTTATTCCCTTTCAGTTCCCAGTTTACTCACAGCCCACACATAACAAAGACCGAGGAATGTGCTTTCTGGGGAATGTCCCTTTCCCTGTATGTTTACAGCTCTTAAGACCAGATGATAATGTTCAGTTCACTTCTCCCTTTCCAAGCAGACATTGTGATGTGTCTTTGTTTTTGTGGGGAAAGCGTTCTGCATAAAAACAGCACTAGTATTTAGGAACTGAAGCTACCGCCGTCTGTTACTCTGCCCCCTTCTTCCATAAGGTAAATATTTAATCTGTATATATTTTAAAAGCATTTCAAACATCTGTAGTCATGTCACAGGTTAAAAGCATGAGTATTCAACAATTGAAATTTCTAGCTTTTGGATGCTGTTTAAACTTTACATATGTAAAAATTAATACTAATTCATTCAACAAATATTAATTGCATATCAAGTACTGTTTTAGACACCAGATATTAGGAATTGAAGCAGAGGGGAGACTATTGTAGGGGCAACATGTTTATAGGTATGTATAGTGTCACATGGAAACATAGTTCTAGAACCTTCCACAATGGACCAGAAGGACTTGCCTGATTAGGGTTTCCCTTCCTGTCACTGAGCCCATCCCTGTTTTCCCAACACTGTCATCACTTTTGCAGAGGCCGGTAAGAGTCCAGTCCTTTACTCATATAGAGTAGAGAACAGAGTTCTATGAAGAACGCTGTCCCTGCCTCACCTGTTTCCTAATGCTTCTAGTGACCAAACGGATCAAAATCTGTTTGTCTTTGTACAATGACACTCACAAAATCTATGCAATAATAGCATTTTAAATAATCACTAAAATGCTACCAAAATTAACATTAGTAATGATAATAAATTTGATATTTTAATTTTAATTTCTCCCTAATTTACAAATTGGTATTTATTGGACTAACCTGTACTCTATCATCAAATAAGTTGTCTTTGTGTATGCAAAGATTTTTTTTTTCTTTCATAACTAAAATATTAATGACAGACAAAATACTTATGATGGTTAGTCATTACTTCTTTGAATATGACATAATGAGAATTGGGCTAATAAAGCTAGTGAGACTTAGGTTAGTCAGTGGTAGCACTTCCCAGCTTTCAGAGTATGAAGTACAGGTGGCAGGAAGTTATTAACCCAACAGGGCTCCTGTTCTGTTCAGATGATACTTCAGTGCTGTGAGCTGGAGGGGTTTCAAGATCTGACTCAGTCCAAATTAAAGTTTTGATGAACTGACGATGGGATTTGCATCCTACATCGGGAAATATTAGACATGACATCCTTATCTTCATAAGGGAAACATTTCAAAATACAAAATCACCTATTTCAAACTTAAAACAGACCTTGGCGATTATCTGGCCACCTGCCCTCATTTTCCAAACACAGAAACTGGCCCTGCGAGGGACAAGCATGTGTCCATACCCCAAGGTCATAACTTAACCTAGCTGGCCATGTAGGCGCTCAGACCAGAGCTGGAATAAATACAGGTCTCCCCTCCCCTCCATGTACTAAGTCGACTGTCCAGCTGCAGTTGATGGTGTGAGGGCCCTCCAGGAGGTCCGACGTGTCTTTTGGACTCAGGCGAAAGCTTGTGTGAGGTTCACTTCCCAGGACACCCGTGGGTTTTCCCCAGGGATGTCTCTGGTACCTGGCAGCCTCGCGTCTAAGCAGAGGCTGAGTCCCACCCCCACATGCAGCCCTAAGGTCATAACTTCACCTGCTTAATTAGAACATACATTCCAGAGAGGGGAAACATTTAAAAGATAAAGGGCCTCTTTAGAACAGATTCTTCCCAATACATTTTTTTCATAATTATAGTTTTAAGAGCTTATGGTGATGGGAGAGCTGGCTACTTAAGAAAAATTAGGAGTCTCATTTGGCAGGAGAGGATTCCCCAGGGGATGGCACACACATTTTTCAGGGCCCCCGAACAGAAAACTCCACACAGACAGCTGCACATCTGCCTGATGCATGACGAGCCCACTTCACTTATTATGGCCAGGACCAGATATTTTAATTAAAACCACTACATATGCCATTAAATGCATTGTTCCCCCCTTCAATCCCAAGACATTGTAGTTTGAGGAGTTACAAACAAGTGAATCCATTGCAGATGTGCTTGGAAACCATCACCTAGTGAGCCACAAGCAGCGGGTCCCCAAATTCCAGCCTCAGAGTGCCTCCCCGTCAAAATGTTCTTCGCAAACACACTATTCTCTCTGTAATTTTCACAGTTTATGGCAGTTGCCGTGATGAGAAAAGCCGGGCCGTGGGGAGAGCAGGCGAGAGGGAAACCCGGTCACCTCCATTTATGAGCAGAGCCTATTATTTTACAAATAACCTTCATGATAAATAAAGTCCGATGAGCACAC
>JAQZBX010045698.1:0-20968 GCA_029593785.1 Cabassous unicinctus | reverse complement strand
AAAATTGATCCAGGGACTCACAACTGCAGTGCGGATCTTCCCTCAGCAGTTTGGTACAAAAGATACCTATAAGCAGTTTTTTTCCCTTGAAGTTTCCTGGCTGGCTGTCAGAATGTGCTCATCAGCAAATATTTCCAAGGAGGTGACTGTTTCAACATCCACTTTCAGGTCATTCTTTTCTGGTTAGAGTTGAGAATCAAAGTGGGCTCTTCTGGTCAAATTAGCTAAATGGAAAACATTCTCTGACACACCTCTGACACACCTTACCTCTTCCCAGGGAGGAAGACCTCTGTTCTCCTCTCTGTTGGTTACAGTGTGCCACAGGTTGTTTTCAGGCTGATTGCTTTGAGAGTGGGGCATGTGTGTCTTTCCCCAGCTCTGGGGGTTAGTAACTCACTCACAGTTTTCATTTTACCTTCTTAGCCTCTTTGTCCTTCACCCTCCTATGGGTTGTGCAGCATTCTCCTGGCCTGCAGAATCCCAAAGCAGATCCTTTGGACAGTTTTTTTTGCTCTTCCTTTGTTGTTTTGTGAAAGACATGATCCCTGCTTACCTATTCAGATATCTTCTTGGAGGTCCTTCTTTCCTCTTTTTTAATATAAGCATTAAGGGCTATGAATTTCAGGACTGCCTTCCCAGTATCATATAAGTTCTGATATGTTGTGTTCTTGTTTTCATTCATCTTGAGATGTTTACTGATTTCTCTTGCAATTCTATCTTTGACCTTCTTATAAATTGAGTGGATTTTAATCTCCATATTTTAAATTTTTTTCCAATTTCTATTACTAATTTCCTATTTCATTTAATTATTATCAGAAAATTTCTTTGTATAGTTTCATTCTTTTTTAATTTATTGAGATCTGATTTATGACCTAAAATATGGCCTATCCTGGGGAAAGACACATGAGTACTTGAGAAGATATTTTAACAGAGTTTCAAGTTGTGTCTCATTAAATTATATAAATGGGTCTTTGACATTTTAAATAGCTATAGAGATTAATCCCTCCCTTGTGCTTTTGTCCTCCATAGAAAGGCACACATGAATAAAGAGGAGATTCTAAGACTCAGTCAGCATAATTGGGATGTTCTGAACCCTTCCAGAACTATGCCCTGCTGGTCAGGTCCTCAGTGGGCACAGAAGCTGGGAAGAAGCTGCCCCTCCACTAGGGTGTCTTTAGTCAATTTCCAGGGTGATTTTATGCAAGTGCTGATCATGAAACTCTTCAAGGACCAAGTGAGCCTTTCAGGATGAGGAATAAGAACATGTGACAGGGTGACACAGAGGCTATTAGTCAAAATTGGACAGGCAGAAAGGGCCTCCAGTCCTCATATCTTTTCATGGATATCTATGCACTTTTTAAACCAATAGCAGGGAGGTTTGAAAAGCCTTTTAGGATCATCCGTGCCTTCACTGACTAATTAGTACAGAACTAGTCAGAAAGTGTGCTATCAGAATAGAATTCTTTAAAAAAAATTGCAGAATCTTCTTTAGTAGCCAGTCTTAGGCCACACTGTCTACTGCCCTTAGATAGAGATCTCAGACCTACAGATGTTAGAGCACTAGGGGACTTCAGTCCAGCTCTTTCCATTCTTGTGGTGGAACAGTCACTTCCCAAGGCACTGTTTTTTTGCCATGAACCAATATAACCCTTTTCATGAGGCATCAGGTTCAGCTAGGATCCTGGTGTATCACCTGGCAGAGCCTGAACAGGGGGAAGACCTTCAACACTCCAGGAGCATTTGGAACCATGGGCCAGCACATGACTACCTTGGCCATCTGGGGCTTCTTGTTTAGTCAAGTAGTCTCAGGTGTAAAGGAAGAATTCTCTCAAAGACTAAGTTAGATGAACTCTTCCCATAAATGTGGGTCTCTCATGGGTGGCTCTCACTGCACTCTCAGCCAATGATAACCCTAAGATGCAAAATTATATCCATCCTCTACCATAATGTCATGCACTAGTGTTTTACTAAGGAAGAGGCACAAACTCTAAATGCTATGCAAAGGCAATTTTATTTAATCAAGTGAGTTTGTGGTTGTATCAAATTATAACAATTGAGCAATCACTGAAGAAAATAATCAATTAAAGACATAGGAAATAATCACAATATATACAACACCTCACCAAATCAGGGAAAAGCACAACATCTGGTATCTCATGAGGCTGGGAAGTCCCTTTTGACAGCCGGCCAGAGTCCCAATTGGAAAAATGGTCCCAGGCAGAGCTTTCACTCCTGGGTGAGAGTTCAAGTGGAAGTTTGGGGACTATCCTCTTTTAAGAGGTTCTGAACCTCAGAACTCCAATGAGTCTTGAAACTCGTGAGGAATGACGTCATTGAAAAGAACAAAATCCATCCAGTGGGAGGGTGGCCATCCTTCTGCAAGAGAGATAGTTTCTTGAGGAGTATTTTGTTCTACTCTGTTCATGTTACACTAAACAGAAACATAAATGTTTCAATACACATCAGCTTTAACTTGATGTTAACTTTACAGGGCATATGTGCAACTACTATATCTGGTAACTTGCTCCTAAACATTTGTTTTTATTTAATAGGTAGTGGTGTTGCTTGCATAGCAGCATTACAACATTCCAAAGGTCAAAGGATAAGTTAATCATTCACAATTCTATGCTGAAACAGCAGAGACTATTGATTAGAAAGCTTAGGAATTCACAATTCTTAATAATATTAATTTTCTTATAGTACATCAATTAGGCTATTAAATCTTTCCACATACTTTCTCTCTTCTCAGGAGCCTCCTGGTCATGTGGATGAAATTTCTTGGACATCAGTGTATTCTTCCAGGCTCTGGACTAGCCTTGCAATCTGGCATTTGTCTTTGAAGGAAAAGCACCGCCCTACCTGTTCTTCAATTAAGAAAACTCATCCCAGGAAAACTATGCCATGTCAAAAAGGGCCTGGGTTTTTTGAGCCAGGGTTGTGTTCAACCTGTTGTCTGTCCTGCAAAAGCCAACCTGGCAGAGTTGAGCACTGCTGAGTGTCTGGGTGATACTTGAAGCCATGAAGAAAGAGGGGAATAACTAAGAAGCACCCACAACTGGTAACTCAGTATCGCTTCACAATTGCTTTGGCTCTCACCTTTATAGATGTACCCAAGGAATGATGACCTAAACACTTAAGATTGGCTCAGTTGTCAGATAATCTCTCAGGATAAATTGGTAGAATCATGACTGAATGTGTAAAGTGATCATCCAAGTCAGCGGACTTCAGAATCACACAGCTTCAGACTCCATCCTGGCCAGTTTTGAAATTTTTATAATTTTCCCTATCTTACTGCTGATGCTATTCCATAGTCCCACCTGGAAAACTGCAAGTCCCTAATTGGTAGTCAAAAGAAAGCTCAGCATGAGAAGTAGAAATTATTTCCTCTTTGTCTAAATTTGGGGAAAGGAAGCAACTGTGCTAGGTCAGGAAAGGGTCCTTGTAAATGTAATAAAGACACCCACATTTTAGAGGTTACTGCAATGTCCTGTGAAAGTACCTTCAACCCTAAGTCTGAGGAGAGCAGATGGGATATCTCAGCTCTTTTCCCAATTTAATGATCCTGAAATGTATGTCTACTCTGTGAAAGGATGACTTATATGTTTAATTCAGTAAGCCAGATGAGGTACTTTGACCCTTCAAACGTCTTCCACATAAAATATACTATTGACCCTGTAAGATTTCTTATTTCAGTGACTACTGAGACAGGGTGCATCTCATTTAAATTGAGGCAGGAAATAAAGAAAAAAAAAACACAACTACAGGGTATAATAAAATTGGGAATTTAATGTAATATATAGGTCTAATATTTGTTATTAACAACAAATACATATTACCCCTTGCCAATTGATAGTTTTCTTTTTGCCTTTTATACAGAAATTCAATTGACCCTCCCCTCAAGTCCTCCATGCCACTAAATTCTGTCACTTGCCTCTCAAAGCCCAGGAATCAATGATACATTCCACTTGCAGAAGACTGAGGAGGCAGGGAATAACACTGCCACCCCCCTGGTATCCCTTTTCTAGCTACACCATGGACATTGGTCTTATGAATGGAATCTCAAAATTCCCTTACAAATGGGGAAATATACTCATGGCCACAAGGTCAGTGAGGTGGGAGTCAGAGTCCTTCTTTATAGAAGAGAGGAAAATAACAAATATGAAAAACCACAGAACACCCAGCAATCCTTATCCCAAAGCCATGAACCAGTAGAGTACTTTCCAAGAAGATTTGTGAGTCTGCTGCTCAACACACCAATTTTATCCATAAATGTTCATAGTAACCTCATAAGGTTTATCTGTAGAATGTGGGGTCCTGGTTACCAAGGTTCCAAGTTCTGTTGTGCTATATCTCCAAGGAAATGATGTCACTTCATAGGGTCTGTTTACATGTGCCCTTTCTTTGGACAAAACATGTCATAAGTACCCTTGGGCTGCTGAATCTTCATCCTACTTTCCCATGACATCTACTTGAATCTATACTTACACAAACATATTATTCCCCACAGTCTCACAGGAAGGCCTGGGACATTTTAGGATGCCATGAATGAGAAAGAAGTGAATTAAGACCCAGCTCTACTTGTACCTTTTCTGTGAGCCTGGTCAAGTAATTGTGCCTCTTAGGTTTCCACAGTCTCCCCACCTGAACCATGAGTACATTCTAGCACCTACTTCCCAGGGACTTTATCAGGTGTATAGTAATAAGCTATAAAACTCCAGAGTTGGTTTCACCTGTACATAGTGCATGAACTTAAAATGGAAGGGTTTATACTTACCTGGCAGGGTATGTACCATGATCACAAAGGTGGTTTTCCCAGGGTGAAGATTATCCATTGCACTCCGGATATGCTGTCCCATGTGATTTCCCCATATGCAAAAAACTCTACTGCATAATTTGTGGTATTTGGAGACTGCATTCACGCTCTTCCCTGGAAAAAAAAAAAAAGGAACGGTTACCACAAGTAAGGAAGAAAACATGTGGTATCTTCCAAAAGACCTAACTTTGGATTACATATCCTTATGTACTGCCCTCTTGGATGTAACCTGGATTTAGCCACTCACTTCTAATCAACATATGGCCAAAGTGACAGAATGGCACACAAAATATATACTAAAATTCTCATACTGCTCATTAACTGTTTTCCTGATATATTTTAGTTCTTTCTCTGTATTTTCCTTCATCTTTTTGACCATTTTTAAAAAGGCTTCATTTGATTTGTCCAGATTCTTGTCTTTTTCATTCTTGTTTTCTGGATTTCTATCTTCTTCCTTCTGATGGGTCATGATTTCCTATATCTCTGATTGCCTTGTATTCTTTTTTGTATACTGTAAATTTTATTATTTTAAAACAGATTATTTATAAGCTTTGGTGATTTATGAGTGTGTGTTGAAATCTAAATACCAATGAATCAACAAAGGCTTGATTGGGAGGGAAATCCCCCAAATAAATTTTTATCATTGCCTTCTTCCTGAAATTCCAACAGCATTACAACCTGGAAATTTTCAGCATCTATACAGTCTCTATGATCATGTTAAGGGTGAAAACACTTATGTGCTCCCACTTTTGCAGAAGAGAATGAGAACTACTCTCCCCCTCAATATGAGGTGACTGCACATGGGGAGGGAAGTGTCCATGTTTCCTAGAACAGGAACACAGCTTCTGATGTAGATGCATCCATCTATCTCATCCTGCAGTCATTTCACATGCAGATTAGTTATCTGCAGAGACCTGGCAACACTTGGTTACTGTACTGGATTTGATACTTCCCAGGCAGTTTCTGAGCTTCAATGGAAGGTGCTCAAGGCAATTTAGTGCAGATTTCCAGAAGAGTCTCTAACTGTGCTCTGATAGTTTCCTGTGCACCAGGAGCCCGATTGACTACAAGAAATGAAATCTCTTGCCTTTGTCCCAAAATACACTACCAGACTTTAATCATTACATTAAAAAACAGATATTATTAAAGCTAGAAACTCCTATAACATTAGAGGTGGTGAGAGAGCCTCAGACTTCTCTCAAATCTTCTTTACCCAATCACTTGGCTGTAAGTTTAGAAGTGCAGGGTATTGAAGAACCTCAACAGTCCTTCACTTCTCCTAACCCAGAAAACAATAGGAAAGTATTTGAGAATCATAGACGAGGAGGCATTCATTTTCTTTTTCATCTTCCTTGGGGATGGCCAAGTTAAAGTATGTTAAACTGTGATGATATTTTAGAGCTCATAGTAACAATGCAAGTCTGGAGAGATAAGGCCCAAGGCCTTACAGAGGAATGTTTTGTCCCCTCAAACTCTAAGTATGGGTCCAACAGGCTCTACAAGACTACTCTGCAATATATGAATGTGGCAGTTTTATGAATCCCAAAAGGAGACATGTTATGTTTATAAACTAATCTATTCCTCTGGGTGTGATTATAGTATTTTCAGTTGAGGTCTCTTTGATTAGATTAACTGTTAAGACTGCTTTTAGGCCACTTTGATTTGACTATGTCAGTTAAGGCATGACTCAGTTTGAGTCCTCACCCCTTTCTGGGTTCTGCTATATATAGACATTTAACAAGACATACAGAAAGAGAAAGCTTTGTCATTTTTGATCCTGCCACGTGACATAAAGGAGAAGGCTCAATCACCTGCATCCCCAAGGAAAGATGAGCCATTCACCTGACAGATTACAGCTGACACTGTGAAGATAGCAGAACATCTGAGACTGATATAGAAAGTCCAGATAGAAACAAGTCCTACAACAGGAGAAAGAAGAGTGCAGGATCACTTAAATATGAAGTTTCAAATGAGTGGATCTACAGAGCTCAAGAAGATGAAGAAGCCCAGAGCAGAGTAGAGACCAGGCAGAGATCACCCACCAACTTGCTAGAACACATGGCACCTGACTTTGGTAAGAAAGCACCTCTTATGTTGCCTTGGATTAGATTTTCCTTGGCCTTAGTATTGAAAGCTTTTATCCCAAATAAATACCCTTTATAAAAGCCAACAGATTTCTGATACTTTGCATCTGCACCCCTTTGGCAGACTAATACAATGATGATTTTTATCATTAGGGCTGCTGTTACAAACTACCACAAAAATGGAGTTGTAAAACAATAGCTCAGCTCAAGTTGTTTTAAAAATAGGGCTAAAAGTGGTAACAGCACTGGTATGTGATCTTGACTGTGTTCCTGCACTTTCCGCACAGGAACCTCTGAATCAGGCTCCATCTTCCTCTTATTTATGTATGTGATAAAGGATCAAAGATAGTTTAAGACACCTACCAGCCAAACATAATGATAGCCAGTGACAAGGGAAACAAAACTCAGGCAGTCCAGCTCCAAAGCAAATGGATGATAACTTTTTTATTTTACACTGAACACCCGGTGAAATTTCTGTGACAAACACACCCAAAAAAATGATCACCCCCTATTTTTCTGGGAATAAACTTCACCCTAAATTTAAAAAATAAATATATTATATGAGGGATATGGGATTTTTCCTTTTGGAATAATGAAAACATTCTAAAATTAACTGAGGTGATGACAGCACAACACTGTAATGAATATGAAAGCCACTGAGTGTACACTTTGAATGGATTGTACAAAGCATGGGACTGTATAAAACAATGAATCCTGTGGTGGAAGATGAACTTTGGTTAACAGAAACATTATCTCATGAACTATAAAAAGTATGTAGTACAATACAGGGTGTTATTAACTGGGTGAGTTGAGGGAACAATACGCCAAATGTAAGATATTGGCTATTGTTAGTAGTAATGTTTTGATGATGATCTTTCATAGTTTGTAACAATTGTTTCACATATTGCAAGTTGATGGTGGTGGGGTAAGGTATGGGAACCCTCTATAATGATGTGCATGCTTGTTTTGTAAGTTCACAGTTTATATTACACACTTATGTTTATGGATGTTCATGGGTGAATGATAAACTTAAATTTTAAAAAAGTTTTAAAAAATGTTATTTGGTGTCAAAATAATGGTCAAAAGCAGAAAATACCCACTGCATTTGGGTACTAAATAGGACAAAGGGGAATAAACTTTTGTCATCCTTATGGATAATATGTAAAAAGAAGTTTGTTGAGGGTTGTTTACTCTAAGCATGGAAATCCCCAAAGTGCACAGGGAAAGGCTTCAGAGGGGTGGGTTCAGACTAATGAGTTGGGGCCCACAAACTCCCTGTGCCTAATCAGCAGAGTAGGGCCTCTACAAACCCAGGTGCTATTTGCACACTGACCTGGGGGCACTGAGTTCCAGGTCTTCTCTGTTTCCAGATGATGTTGTGATCCTGAAAGTTTTACCCTCTCTGATTCCCAACAAATTCACTGGTAAAGTATCAACATCTGACTGAACAGGGGAGTGAGGAAGTGAGGTAGAGGAGTGGAGGATTCTGGGCCTGTGAGGTCTCTGTGGAGTGAGTCAGGCAGAGTGGTCACATAGGTGGGCCAAAAGGACATCAGAGAGATCCCATTGTGATGCACTGAGAGCTCAATCATGGAGTGGCCAGTTCTGTAGACAGAGAAAATGATAAAAAAGCTCAGTCCCAGTACCTGATATGAACCCAGGAGTCTGGGAGCCAGAGGATGCTCCATAGGCTTCTTCCTTCTGCGGGTATTTCTTTCTTTTACCTCTCAGCAGATTGCTCTGCCCACAGCCTCACCTGTGTTTAAGTCACAAACTTAGGTCTCCTGGGCCCAAACACATCCACCTTCTCTACCCTTGGGACATCAAGCCGAGACCTGATGGGGTAGGGATGGAAACATTAAAGATATGTTTCAATTTAAATTTTATCACATACTGTAAGGCATGAATTTATTTTTTTAGCCATTAAAAGAAAGCTAGAAGCTATTCATCATGAGGGTGAGATATATGTGCCATTCCCAGACACAGGGCTAGTAACTTGCTGTTTTCATTTGACCTCATTTTTTCTCTCTGTCCCTTTCCCTCCTGGATGATGTGCAGCACTCTCCTAGTCTGTAGATCCCTAAAGCAACTCCCTCAAATAGCTTTTTGCCCTTTGTCTATTGTTTTTATGAAAGAGTTAAGCCTTTTCTACCTCTAGTATTATATATTGCCTAAGAGATACCTACTGAAATCCTCCTTGTTGCTAAAATGTGGCCTTTCTAACCCAAACTCAACATATAAATGCACTACCTTCCCTCTGGCATGGGACATGTCTCCTGGGGATGAGCCTCCCAGGCTCTGAGGCATCATTACCCAGTGCCAACTAGCAATGCATTTGGAAAAAGACCTTAACCAAAAGGGGGAAATATGAAATGAGTTTTTATGTCTAAGCAATTTCAAAGTGAGTCAGGAGGTCATTCCATAAATTATGCTTATGCATGTCTCAGCAGGATTTCATTGAAGGCCAAAGTAAACAGTGCTTCAAACAATGGTTCTCCTGAGGGCTCTAGAGACATCTATACATTATAGGCAGGGCAGATAATCACAGGAGTTCAGCACCCTGTCAGTGGACCTTACTTTGGAATATATGCTCCCTAATATTACAGAGTTAGACCCATAATTTCCCTATACATGGCTCTTCTGCACCTTTTATTTGAGTCTATATTTAGCACTATACCCAATAAATATATTTTTCAGAGACTTAAATCTTTGGTCTGTTCATATGCCAGTTGAGCCCTGACTCTCAGCAGAGTTGCAACACTTACTCTCACCCAGGACAACTAACAAAAGGATGATGGTGGACAACGCCTATCACAAAAAACAGATTAACCACAACTGTGAGCAAGACAGTTCCATCCATCTGACCCATGGGATCTAAGTCCCCTTTCAACCAGAAACAGAATGGGCATCAACATCCCCAAATCTTCAAGATTGAGTAATGAACAAACATGGGGTGATGCAACTATGGACTAAATAAACATTAATCTAGACAAGGAAAAAAATTTAATCAGTGATATAAAGACAGTGGCCACCAAAGATTCTGAGAGCAGGGAGAGGGAAGAATACGTGTAACATGGGGCATTTTTTGGACATTGGGAATGTCCTGCATGACATTGTGATTACAGATACAGGCCATTATTCATTTTGTCAAAACCTATAAAATTTTATGATGCAAAGTGTAAACCACAAAGTAAACTATACACCATGGTTAGTAGCAATGCTTCAGTATATATTCATCAATTGTAGTAAATGTAACACACCAATGAAAGATGCTGTTAGTAGAGAAAAGTGGTGGAGTGGGAGAGGGCGGGGTATGTGGGAAAGCCCTATATTTTTTATGTAACATTTATGTAATCTAAAGTTTTTCAAAAATAAAAAAAATAGTTATGAAACATTTTAACTCTGGGAATAATGGTTGTAGGGAAAAAAAGAATATTAAAACTCTTTCTATGATTTTTATTGTTAATAATTTTATGGTTGTTGTTATTTATTGTCATTAGCAATAACTCCTTTATTGACACAATCTCAGAAAATATTGGTACTCTGTCAAATTTGTATTATAGGAGGAAAATCCCAGAAATTGAAAATTACTGTTATTGCAAAACATTTAATATACATGCATTTAGGTTAGTTTGAATGTGGAATGAACAGCCTCCATTTTCCACATGGGGATATAAATGTATATGATTATAAAATAAATTCATAATTGTTTATGAAACAAATAAAGTTAGAGACATCAATAATATTTTTCCTAGTATATCAAAATGCATTCAACTTGTGTGTAAGGCTTTTACTGTTTATTACTTTTAGTTAAAATTTCCATAAAAGAGAATTCACATGTTTTAACTGAGTTTTAACAGATACATACATCTATGTAAGCCAATCCCCTATCAAGTTATAAAATATTAACCCATTAATCTTCACTCTACGAGGTTTCTTCATGTCCCTTCCCAGTAAATATCCACCTCTAGACAAAAAATGACACTTTCTAATAGTTCACAACAATGGATGAATTATGCCTGTTCTGGAACTCCATATTTGCAGAATCATACCACATATACTCCTTTGGGTAAGGCTTATTCACTCAACATAAGGATTTTGTTTATTTCAGGAGTTCACTCTTATTTCTGACTGGTATTCAATTTTAAGACATACCGCAAATTGTCTATCCATTTGTCTTTTCATGAGAATTTAGATTTTAACTTTGAACCCATTATGAAAAATGTTCTGTGACAGTTTTTGTACACATCTTTACATCATATTGGTGAGAATCTCAAAGCATTTGGAGACAAATACTTCCTATTAGTTATGGCAAGTCTACGTGCCTGAGTGGGAAATATTTCTATGGCCAAACAAGTCCCAGTAGGAAGATCTCTAAAATCAGTGATTTGTGCCACTGATTTTCTCCTACCCCTGGGTATGGTTTAGTGTAAACAAGAATGGACGAAATATCTTACCCCATATATGCAAGTTCCCCATACTATTTTTCCAGCAGAAATTAGTGCCTGAATTCTCTTGGGGCAGAGAAAGGTGACTGGTTCTCCTATTTTACCTTGAATCTGGGTTTAGGCTATGTACAGGCATGAGAAGAAAAAGATCAAATTGCTGGCTTTCTGTATGAACATCCATGAAGCCCTTTCTCTCAGAACCTCATTTCCCCATGTGTTAATAAAAAGGATTACCTCCATTTTTCTGAAGTTCATTATGGGACTAAGAGTATTGGGGCAGGCATTGTACACAGAGAATCAGTGCTTTGTTGTTTAAAGTGAAGTTTTGACATCCATTCCCCTCTGTTATCTCCAGCCACAAATGTAGAATCTGGAAGCAAACAAATCTCACTTCCATTCCTTACTAAATATTATACATATATCTAGCTTCTTCTCCACCTTATCACACATTCCATTTCCCAATAACCTACATTTCGTGGTTCACCTCCATGAGTCTACTTATTTAGTTCATATCAGTGAGCCCAGACAATATTCGTCCTTTTGTGTCTGGCTTATTTTTCTTAACATAATATCCTCAAGGTTCTTCCATGTTCTCATGTGCTTCCTCAGTTGAGTTATTCTTACAACTGAGTAATATTTAATCCTATGAATATTCCACATCTTTTTTTTCCATTAATCAGTTGATAGACACTTAAGTTGTTTTCCTCTTTTAGCAATTGTGAATTATGCTGCTATGAACATCAGTGTGCAAATGTCTGTTCATGCCCTTTCTTTCAGTTCTTTTGAATAGATTTCTAGTAATGGGAATGCTGGATCATATGGAATTTTTTATATACTTTCCAGAAGAATTGCCAGATCCTCTTCTACAGTGGATGTTCCATTATACAGTATCAACAACAGTGAAGGAGTATTATTATTCTTCCACTCCTCTCCAGCATTTAAAGTTTTCTGTTCTTTAAATAACGATCATTCTGTATGCTGTAAGATGACATTTCCTTGTAGCTTTTCTTTATTATTAAGGGCGATTTAGATTACATAATTGTTACATAAAAAATATAGGGTATTCCCATATGCCTTACCCCCTCCCACTCCCACACTTTCCCCATTAACAGCATCTTTTATTAGTGAAGTATATTTGTTACAATTGGTGAACACATATTGAAGCATTGCTACTAAACATGGGCCTTAGTTTATATTACGGTTTATGCTTTCACCACACAATTTTATAGGTTTTGGCAAAATGTATAATGGTATGTATCCATCATTGCTATATCATGCAAAGCAATTCTTATGTTCCAGAAATGTCCAATGCTACATCATTTTTCCCTCTTCCACCCCCAGAACCTCTGGTGACCACTGTCTTTATATCACTCTTTTTTTTTTTTTTTTGCATTAGTGTGGTACATTTATTGTAATTGCTGTAATAACACTTTTATAATTGTACTGTTATCAACAGTCCATGGTTCACCTTAGAGTACACTGTCTGTGTTGTACCATCACATAGATTTTTTAAATATATATATATATTTTAAAAGATGGTTAGCTTATATAAATGTTACAAAAAATAACAGGGATTCCCATGTTCCCCACCTCCCACACCCCCATAACATCCCACATAAACATCTTTCATTAGTGTGGCACATCACCTGCAATGGATATACACATCCTGGGGCTTTGCCACTAAGCATGGACCATAGTTCACATTGTAGACCACACTCTCTCCCACACAGTTCTCCATGGTATATGCTGATGTAAAATGACCTATATCTGTCATTGTAATGTCACTCAGGATAATTCCCAAGTCCCAAAAAAGGCCCTGTATTACAATTGCTTTTCCCTTCCCTGCCCTGAAAGTCTCTAGTGGTGACTGGCTCCCCCTCACTGTTGTAATTTATTCCATTGCTTGAATCACAATATGTCTACAACAGAATACCATTAAGTGCACTCTAATCCATAGCTCTTCCCCCAATCCTGAGGAGTCTGGGATGGTGATGTCCACTCCACCTCCAAGTGACAGTGGGCTTATATCCCATGGATACAGTGGATGGGATTATCCTGCCTGCAGTTGCAGGCTCTCTCCTTTCCCTGGGATGGCCGTTGTCCATCATCATCTCCTCACGAGGTGACTTGGGTGAGTCCATTGAGCTGTAGATTAGGAGTTACAGCTCCACCGAGATTCCAGGCACAGATGGCACATGGGCAGGCCAAAGGCTCCAGTCTCTGGAAGTACACCTAAAAACTCCAGCCTCACATATAGGTTTGAATAGAAGGGACTGATGGACCATGTGCAGGTAGGACTTATTTGATTCCAACTCTGTCACTCTCAGGAGCACAGATTCCAATGTAGAGCCCAATGATAAGGCATCAATCTCTGGAGCTATTCCCCCTTATAGAGGACCTGGGTGTCTCCAGAGCCCTCAGGAGCCCCTCTGCATGGGGTGATATCCACTTTGTTGTTCTATGAGATCCTGCTGAGGTGTGCATAAGTGTTACCTCTGGAATGACCTCCCAACTCTCTTATATCACTCTTATACATATTTCAATTATTAGAATAATAATAAGCATATTTTAGTCCATAGATTTAATCCCCCTTGTTTGTTCATTCCTCAATCTTGATTTTAGGATCGTCATGACCATTCTGCTTTTGTTTGAGAGGGTGCTAGATACCATGGGGCAGATGGACTGAGGTGTCTTGCTTGCACCTGTAGACATTCTTTGTTTTGGGTGATGAGTGTTGTCTGTCTTAATCCTTTTGTTGATTTTTTCTGGGTTAATCTGATGAACTAGAGAGTCGGTGTTGAAACTTTGGTGAGATTCAGAGCTCAACTGGCATATGAACAGCCAGAAAATTAATTCTCTGGGACATACATTTAATGGGTATACTGCTAATTATAGGTTCAACTAAAAGAGGCAGAGGAACCATTTGTAGGAAATATATAAATGATTCTAATTCTGATACTTTTGGGAGATAGGTTATCATATACTCCAAGATATTTTCCAAGGTGCCATTTCCTGAGGTTGTCTGCCCTGCCTATAGTTTCTAGATGTCTCTAGAGCCCTCAGGAGCACCCTTGCTTGAGGCATTGTTTACTGTGGCACTGTTTACTGTGGTATTGAGTGTGATCCTTCTGAGACATGCATATACATAACTTCTGGAATAAAATTCACTTTGAAATCTCTTAGCCATAAAAAAAAATTGTATTTAATCTTTCCCATTTTGGTGGAGGTCTTTTTCCAAATGCATTGCTAGATGACACTCTGCAATCTCTAGGTGCCAGGGAACCTCATCTCTGGAAGTCATGTCCCACACAGAGGGTAAAGTAATGAGTTTATATGCTGACTTTGGCTTAGAGAGAGGTCACATTTGAGCAAATACGAAGCTTTCAGGAAGTAACTTAGGCAATATATATTACTAAAAAAGTTTCAAATTTACAAGAAGAATGTTCATAAGTACACACATTAATATCAAGGGCCCGGCATATTGATTTGTCCTCTTTCACTAGGCACTGTCCATGTACTCTAGAGATTCTTGTCACTCTATTAGAAAATGTAACAGGACTTCCTAGGATGGAAATTCAATGTTGCTTTGGTTATTCTGTGGGTCCCCACTCATGGAGACATCACTCCAGTAGCATATGAATACATTCATATTCCATTGAGGTAAGCCGCAAATACACCCTTCCACAGATCCCCCCACAACTGACATGCCACACCAGTAATCCTCCCCCACCACAGTTGCACCACTTCTGCAATCACAAACATCTCCCAAAACCAATCCAAAAATAATAAAATTAAAAATAAGTTAATTTAATTTTGCATTGTACCTTTCATTAACTTAAGAACTATTACCTTTTAAGTATACTGACAATTTCTTCTGTGTGTTCCCCCAGTGTCTTATTTTATTCACTTTATTTTTCTAGAAGTTTTAGGTTACAGAAAAGTAACTTAGAAATATAAGGGATACCCCTACATCCCACCCTCTACCTTCTCCACATCCTCACATACCAAAAACTTCCTGTATGAGTATGGTACATTTGTTACAATTGGTGAACAAATATCAAAGCATTGCTACTAACCATAGTCCATGGTTTACTTTATAGTTTACATTTTGCACTGTATACTTACATGTTCTGACAAAATGTATAATGGTCTGTATCTGTCAATATAAGATCATGGAGAACAATTCCAATGCCCTCAAAATATCCTATATTACACCATTGTTTCTATCACCTCCCCCCAGAACCTATGGTAACCACTAATTTTCAATTTTGGAAGAATAAGATTAATAATTACATGCATTATTATTGACAGTGTGACATTATGATCTACTTTCTTTTATTATGCACTGCCTATATCCTTGAGAGATTCTTGTCACTCTATTTGAGAATGTAGCAGGACTCTCCAGGACAGGACTTTAATGTTTTCTTGTTTATTGTGTTCACCTCCACCCACTGAGATGTCACCATATGAAAAAATGAACAGATTCATATTCCATAGAAGTATGCCCTAGGTGCATCTTATCCCACATAAATTTCATCACTGTTGCCCTGCACTAGTGGTCCTTCCTTGCCATATTGGCCAAAACAACATTCTCACCATTGTAGTTTCAAGCACAGGTAGACAAATATCCAGAGTTCTCCTGTTTCTTCCTCCAGCCGTCCTCCTCCTCCATGAACAATCCAAGCCAAACCACTACCCTCCTCACCCTCACAATCCAACTCCATCAACCTCACTTACATTTTTGCACCACCATCACAGCCACCCTCTGTCAAACCCCTTCCTTCCACCTTATTATGGCTTTTGACCATATTGAGCATTGTCTCCCCACATTCTACTACCTTTCTGTCTCCTGATAACCTATCTTGCAGACACCATCTCTGTGAGTCTGCTCAATATGCTTAGTTCATATCATTGAGCTTATTCAATTTTTGCCCTTTAGTGACAGGCTTACTTCACTCAACATAAAGTCTTCAAGATTCATCCATGTTGTCACATATTTAAATACTTCTTTACTTCTTCCAACTGAGTAATATTCTGTTTTGTGTATGCAACACATTTTGCTCTTCTGTTCATCTATTAATTGACGCGTGGGTTGCTTCCATCTTCCGGAAAGGGTGAATAATTACACTATGAGCATTTGTGTGCAAATAATCTGTTCATGTCCCTGTTTTCAATTCTTCTGTGTTTATACTCAGGCGTAGGATTCCTGGATCATATGGCAAGTCTATAGTTATCTTCTTGAGGAGCTGCCAAACCATCTTCCACAATGGCTACACCATTCTACATTCCCACCAACAGTGAATGAGTGTACCCTTAGCTCCATATCCTCTCCAACACTTATAGTTCCGTTTTTTTTTAATAGTCACCAGTCTAATAAGTGTAATATACCTTAGTGTAATTTTGATTTCTAATACCCTAATAGATAGTGATGCTGAGCATCTTTTCATATGCTATTTAGCCATTTGTATTTTCTCTTTGTAAAAGAGTCTATTTAAATCTCTTACTCATTTTAAAAATAGGTTATTTGTATTTTATTTTTTAGATGTAGGATTTCTTTTTATATGCTGGATATTAGGTCTGTGTTGGATAAGTGGTTTAAATATTTGCTTCATTGAGTAGGCTGCCTTTTCAATTTCTTGAAAAAATCCTTTGAAGTGCAAAAGTTTTTAATTTTGCAGATGTCCCATTTATCTATTTTTCCTTTCATTCCTCACTTTGGATGTAAAGTTTATGAATTATTTTCCTAATACAAGATTTCATAGATACTTCCCTACCTTCTCTTCTGCGAGTTTTTTAGCCTTGGCCCTTATATTTAGGTCTTTGATCCATCTTGAATTGATTTTTATATAAGGCATGAGATGGAGAACCTCTCTCATTGTTTTGGACATGGATATCCAGTTCTGCCAGCACCACTTCTTGAAGATGCCATTCTGTCCCATTTGATTGGGCTTGGTGGCTTTGTCAAATATCAGTTGACTGTTTATGTGAGGTTCAACATCAGAAATCTCAATTCATTTCCATTGCTCAGTATATATACACTTGTGCCAATACCATGCAATTTTGACTTCCATGACTTTGTAGTATACTTTTAAGTCAGGTAGCATGATTCCTCCAATTTCATTTTCCTTTTTCAATATGTTTTGGGCTATTCCAGGCCCCTTGCCCTTCCAAATAAATTTCATAATTAACTTTTCCAATTAGGTAAAAAAAAATGCTGTTGTAATTTTTATTGGGATTGCATTAAATCTGTAAATAAATTTAGGTAGAAGAGACATCTTAATGATGTTTAGTCTTCTATTCCATGAACATGAAATATTCTTATATTTATTTAGGTCATCATTGGTTTCCTTCAAAAATGTTGTGAAGTTTTCTGTGTACAAGTCCTTTACATCTTTAGCTATGCTTATTCCTAGATGTTTCTTCTTGAAGTTGTTATTGGAAATGGAATGTTTTCTTGATTTCCTCCTCAGATTGCTCGTTATTAGTGTATGGAAATGCTACTGATATTTCCATGGTGATCATACATGCTGTCACTTTTCTCAACTCACTTATCAGCTCTAGAAGCTTTGTTGTAGTTTTTCAGGGCTTTCTACATATAGGATAATGTCATCTGCAAAGTGAATATTTTACTTCTTTTTCTTGCATAACTGCATGAGCAAGTAATTCTAACAAAATGTTAAATAAGAGTGATTACAGTGGGCATCCTTGTCTTGTTCCAAATCTTAGAGGGAAAGCCTTTAGCATTTCACCATTGATTATGATGTTAGTTGTGGGTTTTTCATACATACCCTTTATCATATCGAGGAAATTTCCTCCTATTCCTATCTTTTGAACTGTTTTTATAAGGAAAGGATGATGTATTATGTAAAATGCTTTTTCTGCATCAATAGAGATCATATTTAGTTTTTTTCTTTTGATTTGTTAATGTACTGTATTACATTGAATGATTTCCTTACACTGAACCTTCCTTGCAGAACAAGCATAAAACCCACTTGATAAAGGTGTGTAACCCATTTGATGTGCTGTTTAATATGACTAGCATGTATTTTGTTGATTTTAGCATCTAAATTCATTAGAGTAGTTTGTAATTTTCTTTTCTGGTGTGCCTTTATGTCGCTTTGGTTTTAGGGTGATGTTTCCAACATAGAATGAGTTAGTAATGTTCCTACACTTCTGTTTTTTAGAAATGTTTACACAGGTTTAGTATTAGTTCTTTCTGGAATGATTGGTAGAATTCACCCATGAAACCATCTGGTCCTGGGCTTTTCTTGGATTGGAGCTTTTTGATGATTAATTAAACCTCCTCATTTGTGATTGTTCAGATGAGTTCAATTTTTTTCTTTCATCAGTGTAGGTTTCTTGTGCATTTCTAGAAATTTGTCTATTTCATCTAAGTTATCCTTTGTGTTGACATATAATATTTCAAAATATCCTCTTATGATACTCTTTATTTCTGTGTGATCAGTGCAGATATGCACTCTCTCCTTTCATATTATATTTATTTGTATCTTCTCTCTTTATTTTCTTTGTTAGTTTAGATAATGGTATGTCATTTTACTTAATCTTCTCATGAACCAGCTTTTGATTTTGTTAAATTTTTCTAGTGATTTTTTTATTCTCATTTTAATTTAGTTCTGCTCTAATTTTTGTTATTTCCTTCTTTTTCCTTTCTTTGGGATTAGTTTGTTGTTCTTTTTCTATTTCCTCCATGTATGCAATTAGGTCTTTGATTTTGGCTCTTTCTTCTTTTTTAATATAGGCATTTCCAGCTATAAATTTCCCTTTCTGCACTGCTTTTGCTGCATCCCATTGGTTTTGATATGTTGTGTTCTCATTTTCATTCATTTCAAGGTTATTACTTATTTCTTTTGCAATTTTCTTCTTGACCCACTGGTTGTTTAATAATAGTGTGTAGTTTAACTTCCATATCATTGTGCCTATTTTGATTTTCTGCCCCTTACAACACAGTGAAGTAGTGTTCCTGTTTCTCCACATCCTCTCCAGCACTGGACGATTTTGTTCAATACTCTCCATTCTTTATGGTATGAGATAATATCTCATTGTCATTTTGATCTGCATTGTTTAAATATTTAAATAGTGATGTTGAACATCTTTTCATGCGTCTTTTGACAATATGTATTACCAACTCAGGAAAAGATCTGCTCATCTCTTTTGACTATAATTTAATGAGGTTGCTTGTCATTTTTTCATTAAGTTGTGTGATCTTTTTATGTAATACAGAGATCATTCCCTTAACAGATATATGGTTTCCAAAGATTTTTTCCCCATTTAGTAGGCTTTCTTGTTACTGTCTTATCAAATTCTTTTGAAGAACAAAGTGTTTAATTTTGAAGCAGTCCCATTTCTCTTTTTTTCCTTCTGTTGCTTGTGATTTTTGTGTAAGTTCCAATAAATTAGCCCCAAGCACAAGCTCTTGAAGATGTTTCCTTACATTTTCTTCTAAGAGTTTTATCATTCTAGTTGTTTTTAAATTTCTTTCCTTAATCTATTTTGAATTAATTTTTATGTAAAGTGTGAGTGAAGGGTCCTCTTTCTTTCTTTTATATTTTTATATCCAGTTTTCCCAGAACCATTTGTTGAGTAGACTATTCTGACCCAGCTGACAGGTTTTGATAGCCTTGTCAAAAATCACTTGACCATGGATCTGAAAGTCTGTTTCTGAATTTTCCATTCAATTCCCTTGGTCAACCATTTTATCATTATGCCCATATCATGCTTTTTTTTGTTACCACTCTAGCTAGATAATATGCTAGCGAAGTTTTTGTCAATTTTTTAATGTTCTAAAAAAACACAGCATTTTTTAAAATTATTTTTGTTTTGTTGTTGTTGTTTTCAGTTTCATTTATTTCTGCTCTAATCTTTATTTCATTCCTTCCCCCTTCCTTTGGGAATAGTTTGCTCTTCTTTTTTTAGTTCCTCCAGCTATGTCATTAGGTCTTTGATTTAAGCTCTTTCTTCTTTATTAATGTAAGAAAAGAAGGCTGTAAATTTCTCTCTCTGCACTACTCTTGCTGCATCCCATAGATTGATATGTTGTGTTCTAATTTTCATTAATCTCAAGATATTTATTGATTTCTCATGTAATCTTTTCTTTGAACCACTGATTATTTAAGAGTGGGTTGTTTAATCTCCATGTATTTGTGAATTGTCCCTTTTTCTACCTGTCATTGATGTCCAGCTTTTATAATCTTATATTTATAGAAAGCATTTTGTATAATTTTGATCTTTTTACATTTATTGTGACCTATTTTGTGGCCCAGCATATGGTCTATCCTGGAGAAAGAACCATGAGCCCTTAAGAAGAATGAATGTTCTGCTGTTTTGGAATGCAATGTTCTGTATATGTCTATTAGGTTTTGTTTATTTTTCTTATATTCAAATTCTCTATTTCTTTTATTGATCCTCTGCCTAGATATTCTATCCAATACTGAGAGTGGTGTATTGAAGATTTCAACTATTATTCTAGAGACATCTATTTCTAGTTTAAGTTTTGCAAGTTTTTGCCTCATGTAATTTGCAGCATTCTCTTTAGGTGAGTATACATTTATGATCATTATTTCATCCTTTTGAATTGCCCCTTTTATTAATATTTAATGTCCTAG
>JAQZBX010045697.1:0-20972 GCA_029593785.1 Cabassous unicinctus | reverse complement strand
TGAGCTGGGCTGGAAAACGGAGGCAGTGGGCTCACCAGAGCCGGCATCCAGCCCAGGGCGGCCAGAGCTGGGGGCGCAGAGGGGCCGGGGGGCGGGTGAGCTGGCCAAGGGGACGGCAGGAAGACGGCAGCCACCAAGAACAGGAGGCAGAGGGCCGAGGTGCTCCATGGCAGGGCCACTTTTGCAAAACCAGGGCTGCCTCCCTGAATGTCAAAGTGTCCCCTCCCTGCCCATGTGCACAGGCTTTCAGCTGTAGCGGGAGTGCCACGGCCACGGACTGCGAGTGCCCACATGCTCACCATCTGCCCACCCGCCACGGAGGCTGGGTCCACGCATGTTGGCTGGTTCTTACTGTGAGCACGGCCAGACTGGGGCGGCGGAGGGCATGGAGACAGCAGGGTGCTGGGTTCTGGCTCCGGAAGCCTACACGCTGAGGGCAGCTTCCGTGGCCAGGGCTTGTGGCCCACCTCCCTGGGAAGGGACCGCTTGGTGCCTGTGTGGAGACCGGGCCCTGGGTCCCGTGGCCACTGATGTGAACTCATGGGAACAAACGTGTCCTACTGGGCAGTTGGGATGGGGCACCAAGTGTTGGTGGGACGGGGCCCTGGTGTTTCTACCAGGGAGCCCCCGGTTTGGGGGGACAGCTTTCCTGCGGCGCCCTCTCTGTGTCCCCTTTTGGCTTGGCTTGGGTGGGGGTACCTGGAGGGCACCCTTTGCAGTCACTTGTTTAGCCTTTTGGGGACCCTGCGCAGCAGACAGACCAACGTCCCACAGGGCAGGAGTCCCTTGGCCCCAGGCACAGCCGGCCGCCCCCGAGACAGGCAAACCGTCGCCGAGGCGTGACTCAGTGCCCCTGCCCGGCCTCCTGAGGCAGGTCTGTCCTGCACCTGTCCACCTGTCCACCACCTGCACACACCGGCCTCCCAGGAGAGTAAGTCATGTCTGCTCCCAGGACACGGACTCCGTGGCCACATGCCACACGCCCTGCAGGAGGGAGACCCCTGGGAGGCTGCTCTGTCTTCTGAGCTCCGAACCCTGGAATCCCAGGCCTGGGCCACCTGTGTCGGGCCGAGGAACACGCGTCGTCCCGCGTGCTGCGTCCTCCCGCTGCCAGGCCAGATGGCAGCTTTGGGCACAGCACACGCTCCAGGAGCAAGGCGGGGGACGGAGAGGCTCAGGTGTTGTGTGTGTTTGACGAGATCTTTCCCCACACACTCACACACACACACTGCGCACAAACACACCTGGCCAAGCCCAGCACGCCCGTGCTGCAGAGAGCTGTGGAAACAGCCCTCCTGCTCCAGGCATGCTTGGCCTCTGGGTGGCACAGGAGGCCCCAGGCGATGCTTGGGTGTCACCTGGGCTGGCTGGAGGGGCCTCCCCCCACAGCCGGGCAGGGCTGCCTTCAGATGGACGGTGCCGCAGGAGGGAGGGCGGGGGTCCTTGAGGGTTTGGAACCTCGCCCAGAGACGGGCGTGCGCGGGGGCCGGGCCTGATGGGAACTGGCCCGAGGTCTGGGTGCCCGCGGCAGAGGTTGGTCCTGCGGGCGCAGTGCACCATCCTTCCTCTTCACAGATGCCCTGGCTGCCACCACGCCGCCTCCAGCCCTAAGGTCTGTTGGGGAGCAGCCCCCAAGCCTGGGGACAGGGCAGCGGACTGCCAATTTCCTCTCTCATCTTGACAGCCTTCCCCCGTTAGGTCTCCCCGTGCCAGGGGGCACTGTCGGGAGTGCACAGCAGGCAGGAGCTGTGTGCCACGGAGGGAAGTGCATGCATGTGTGCTCATGGCTCAAGCATGATGCATGTGTGCATGTATGTGTGTGAGCATTCACGCGTGTTCGTATGTGTGCCCATGCCCATATACAAGAGTGTGCGTGCACGTGTGTGTGCACATGTGCCTCCGTGTGTGCATTACTGCATATGTGCAGTGTGGGTGTGCATACAGGTGGGCATGCATGAGTGCATTCGTGTGTGCAGTGTGTGTGCAGATGTGTGTGTGTGCGCGTCTGTGTGTCCTGGGACTCAGGCTCTGGGCAGCTCTGGAGCATGCAGGAAGGGGCCCGAGGAGAAGCCGCCAGATGCAGGGGGCCCGTCTTGCCTGTGCTCCCTGGGGCAAGTCCGGCTGGCATCGCAGTCAGGGCCAGACCTTCATTTGATGGGCAGCTCGGGAAGGAACTCTGCTTCACTGAAGAAAATGCAGTTTCCTACACTGCATCCACTCTGGACAAAGGACCCCCCAACAATGTGAGCTCTAGGCATGCTTTTCTCATTTGCACAAAAACGCACATCCAAGCAGCATTTCGCCTCTTCTGGAGGAAAGCCCTGCATCCATGATGCGGTTTGATCACCTCTTTTCCACTGTCAGCAGAGGCTCAGAGAGGCTGAGTGACTTGTCCAGGGCCACACAGCAGGTGCCTGGGGACCAGCATCAGGAGGCCTGGACCCCATCCCCTGCTTTCTTGGTATGGAGGATGTTTTCCCAATGGCCCCAGCGAGGTAAGGCACTGGGCCTCATCTGGGGCTTCACACATGACCAGAACATTCTCCAAGTTTCCACTCTCTGCCAGAGGAGTAGGTGGCTGGTCCAAACCAGATGTCAGCCACGGCCAACTCGGATTCCTGGGCCCTGGCCCCTGTTCCTTTCTCTGCCTCACAGACAATCCTGGGTTTGTGCAAATGTTCTTGCTCCCAAGAGGGGGCCTTGGCCGTGAGCACCTGGTGCACAGGAGCTGCTCAGCCTTTCATGCCGAGCGGCTGACAGGTGCTGGCTCGGCAGTGCTGGTTCCCAGGCTGGGGCTGGGCTGAGCCGGCCATCCCTTCTCACCGGGAAGGCCAGAACCTTCTCCACCAGGTGGGCGCGTCACCTTTGAGAAGACCTATGGACTTCGCCCAAACCCCAGCTTCCGGGCCGTTCCCACCTGTCCTGGTTTTGGGTCCTATCCGCCAGGCTGCTGAGCTCCCTCCAAGCCACTGCCAGCCGCATGGCACCGCTCCCAGGCCTGGACACTCAGGGGCACCCTGGGGAGGGGGGATCTGCGTGCCCCTCCTCCCGTGCTGAGACGCTCCTCCCAGGCAATTCTAACAAGAAGCCCAAAGTCGCACCGGCCAGGGGTCTGCGGCCCCCTCACCCTGCCTTGGGTGCAGCAGGACATGGGCTGGGCAGGGGGGTGCTCCAGGAACGGAGGCTCTGGCACCTTCAGTGGGTCCAGGGCGACCCGGTCTGGTGCCACCGAGCCGGCTGCAGGCAGAGGCTGGACAGGAGGCCAGCGGTGCATCCCGGGGCCGCCCTGGCGCCCCATCAGGGAGCGAGCCGTGCGTTTCGACAGCGCTGGGCACGCTCGAACCATCCGGGAGTCCGGGCAGAGACGTGCGGGGTGGGGGGCACGGCGGGTGGAGGCACGGTGTGGGCCGAGAGCAGGGACAGGGCGTGCGCCACCCGGCGATACGGGGGCAAGATGAGTATCTTCAAAACGAGGGCTCTGTCTGGAGACGAGGAAAACCTGTGCGGACTGTGCCCGGCCCCGTCGACTGGGGCTCCACGGTCAGCAGTTCTCTGCCGTCCTCGGGGGAGAGGCCGCTTCCTGCCGCGCCAGCAAAGGGGCTGGAGCTTTCCCCACGAGGCCCGCCAGTCCTGGAGCCTCAGTCTACGTTTCCTCCGTGGGTCCCGGGATCCTCACATCTTGAGGAGAGCCGGCTTTTCTGGGGGACCCGCCTGAGCTCCCCAAGGTGGAGACACAGGTGCCCAGGGAGCCAGGCAGGGATTTCTCCCGCCCGTGCCCTCCACCACTCATTACGCAGCGAACGTGGCCAGTTATCGCCGCCGTGAATCGCCGCACCCGCCGCGGCCCCTCTCCTTGCCGCTCATTTATTAATCCCAGTGGGACTTTATCTTGCGTCGGATCTCCTGGGCCGGAGCTGCGGCCCGGCTCGGGGAATTTTATCAGCCTGCTCCTGGGCGCTGCAGACAGTCTGGGCAATGATTAACCCGCGTTTCGCCTCCTCCTGTTCCCAGGGAAGACGATCCTGCCCCTACCCGAGGCGCGCCAGCCCCCTGCCCCTCGCCTCCCACGCTCGGACCCCTTCCCCCGCCCCAGCTCCGAGGGAAAGAATGAGAACGCAGGTCCTTGGGAGCTGGCACGGCGGACAATGCGTGTCTTGTGTGAGTAATTTAGCACGATGGCCGGCCAATCTGGTTTCTGGGCCCGGTGCCCTGACCCTCTTTAGAGCCGCTCGCTCTCGCCGCACAGTGTGAAACGTTTTCTTTCACGGCACTGACACTCCGCAGATTGAGACGTCAGCCTGGTCCAACTGCAGCAAATTAGCAATTTTTCTTTTGCTAATTGGAAATAAAAATGTTTGCCGAGGGAGCCGTTTGTCGGCATGCGGTTTTCGGTTTCTGTGCGCCGGGAGGTTGTGGGGACCCTGCCTCCCAAGGCCCGCCCACCCTGGGGTGCCCCTCACCCACATTTGAAGGGTCCTTGGGCCCCGGGGTGCGGGGCACAGCCCCCTTTCAGCGCTCCCGCTCACGTCAGACCTGGGCGCCTCCTTGGGGAGAGCTGGACCCGGAGGCCGCTGCACACATTCTGGAAACCATTAGGGTCGGGCAGGTAGCAGAACCATCTGGGTGAGCTGGCGTGGGAGACCCTTGCCGGGAAGAGGAAAGCGCAGCATCAGAGGTTAACATCCAAGGTCAACACACTCCGCCTGTGGCTTGGCATGCGCCTTCCGATTTCAGGCACCCCCTTGGGTCATGGGGACAGGGCTTCTGTGGTCCCTACCCTGCTGGGGACGAGGAAGGAAAGAGCCAGGCTGAAGCACGAGAGCCTCCCTTCCTTGGGAAGGTGGTCCCGGGCTTTGGAGCTGCTGCTGCCTGGACCACGCAGCACCTGGAAGCCTCCGGTTAAACAGCCCAGCCACGCCCACACGTGTGCCTGTGTGCATGCAAGCACGTGTGTGTGCACTGTGTGTGCCAGTGTGCCCTGCACCTACGTGCACATGGGTGTGTCTGTGTGCGCCTCAGTGTGCATGTGTTTGCATGTGTTTGTGTACATGTAACTGTGCATGTGCACGCGTGAACCTGTCTGCATGTTTGCACGTGCACATCTCTGTGTGCGCCGTGTGCTTTATGCACATGTGTGTAAACTCACACGTGGACATGCATGTTTGTACATGCGTGTGCACACATGTGCACATGTACATACATGCACACGTGTTTGCACTGTGTGCTTGTGAGTGCCTGTTTGTGTGCGTGAGACTGTGTGTATCCATGTGTGCAGACACACATGTGCCTGTGTGCACATGCACGGGTGAGCACAGGTGCCCGTGTGCATGTACCTGGGTGTCTGTATGTGCACAGATGAACACGTGTGCCTGCGTGTGCCTGCGTGTGTGCGCAGGGTTCGGAGCCGCTCAGTGTGCAGCGTGGATAGCACGTGGGCAGCTGCGTGCGGAGGGCGGGGCCTCTCGGAAACCAGGCTGTGGCACCAGCACTTAAAGGGTTACTGTGCTCCCCACCCTCCTCTCTGACAAAGCATCTGACAGCCGTGCCTAATAATTCTTTCTGCTGGGTTTTTTTCCTGATGTCTTTATGTGAATATGAAGCCAGAATGAAAGGCTTTGGGCGACCCCCATGAGAGAGGAAAAGTGTGAACCAGGGAGGAAAAAGAGTGCACGCAGGCCCCCCGCCGCGAGCCGCCATGCCCCTTGGCAGCCCACGCCTGGGCTCCGGAGGCGCTCTGTGAGTGGGGTGAGTCTTCTTCCCTCGGCCACGACAATAGGTGTTTTGTTAGAGGGGGTGGGGAGATGGCAGGGCCTGCAGATGTGGGCGAGCGATGATTTATTTCTCCGGTGTCCTCGGCGGCGCTGGACGCTCCTCCAGACCCCAGCCTCGGTGGCAGAGGAGGGGCGGGGTGGGGGACACTTGCTGCGCGGTCAGGGCGTCCCCGAACCTCGTCCGGGGGTGTCGGCGGTGGGGGGAGGCGAGGCTGCGCAGGAGGACGCCATCCCAGCCAGTCCAAACCGGAACTTGCGGAGAACTTGAACGCTTGGCTGAGATTCTCCCGAGTGCCCCCTACTCCTGAAAAAAAGAATCAGGACGCGCCCCTCGCGGTCGCCGCGGCAGAGGGAGGTGACCGGTGCAGGCGGCTCGCTTTTGGCAGCCGGCGGCTCGGCCACGGCGGTTTGGAGCACCCCGAAGCCTCACCCTAAACTTATGCTAATGCAGCCCACGGCTCTGCCAAGTTCCAAAGAGGCTCGCTGCGGCCTCCAGGCTCTTCTGAGGTTCGTGTTTGGCTGCAGCAAAGAGTGGAGAGGAGCGTTCTTTCCCCTCCCTGCATTCTGACCTGGCGCAACCAGAGAGGCCATCAATCCAACAAGGAGGTTTGCTCCCGTGGGAACCCCAGCCCAGATTCCAGACCAAATAAGTCTGGACGGGCCTGGCGAGGAAGCCGGCAGCTCTGGATGGCTCTCCGAGCCGAGAGCCTCTGAGCCGCCCACAGCCTCTCCCACCAAAGCCCTAACGTCAAGCCTCACGCCGCGAGCGGGCACACCAGACGCCGAGCCAGGGCAGCTCTGGGTTGTTTCCAACGCAAAGAAATCACTGCCGAACAACTTACAGACAGCCGGGAAGACCAGGGCTTCCCAGAGAAGTCACGGGGGGTGGGCTGGGACCTCTGCTTGGCGCTTTTCATCCCGTTCAGGAATGAGTGCTGTGAAGACCAGAACTTTGATCACGGGGAATCGGAGGGAGGGCGTTTTAGGAAAACGCCATTTCTGGCACAGGGCAGCTCTCTCTTCCCTTCTGCCCTTGAAACATTCCAACCAGGAACAGTCCTAAACGCCAAGTTCAATTACACGGAGGAACCTTAAATGATCCTTGCGGCGGCTTCGGGCCGTCTGAGCTGCCCGGCCGGGCCTGCAGCGGCGGCCGTGGGAAGGGACGGAGCCGGAAGGTGGGGCCGAGGGCAAGCGTGCCAGCACGCAGGCGGCCGCGGAGGGACGTCGCGGGGCCGACGGCTCGGAACACGGGGGCGCACGTCCGCAGCCAATCGCCACCGGCCGCGCTCCCGCCCTCTCTGATGTCACGCTTGGGCCAGGGCGTCCATCTCACGAGGCCAGACACAGTGTCAGAATGCAGCCAGGCTGGGGTGACTCGGGGACCCCCGGCTTCTCCCCGCAGCTGCCTGCACGTTCTATGTGGTCAGAGGTCCACCCGTGGCGCTGCTCCTGCCCGGCACCCCAGAAGGCCCCAGACGGCGACTGGATTCCTGTGTAATTGTCGGGGGCGGGGGAGCCCCGGGGGCCGCGGGGACCTTCAGCACGCATGCCCCGTGTAGTTCCTCTCCGCGGCGCGCGGGCGGCAAACCGCGGTCCCTGGCGGCCTGGCGTCGACGCGCCCAGGGCTCCGCGCTGTCTGAACGCGCTCTTCGGCCACGGCCCGAAAGCGTCACGAGCGCTCAGTAGCTGCCGCCTCAGCACAAGTGTCTCCCCCAACTTTCCATCGGGCTATGTGGAAACGTTTTTCCCATGGAAAGAAAGCGTGGCCTTTGTGAGCGGGACACACGAGCCTGAGTTACAGTAAAGATTAGCCCCGAACAAGAGACAAAGAGCATCATACACTCCACTCCTCAATGGGTGTTCTCATAAATGTATGAATAATTTAAATTATCATTGCCGGGTATTTATTCGAGTGTTTCAGGGGGAAAAATGCCTCCTCTTTTCTCTCCCTCGATTCTTTTCATTTTTGTCTCATCTCTTTTATGTGCTGCATCGGCTGTTTTCTGGCCGTCTGAATCGGCCCGGGGACAATGGGATGTATGAGGCTGCGGGGCCGCGGAAGAATGCGGCTCTTGTTGGAGACGCAGGGCCTTGACATTGATTAATGAGGCTGCGGACACAGGCAGAATTTGTGAGCGCGGAGGGGACTGCCGAGGACCTGAGGGCGCCCGAGGAGGAGGCAGGGCCTGGCTGGGAGAAGGCCGCTGCCCCGTGCCCAGCGGGAAAGGGCAAGCCGAGGAAGCCGCGGCCCCAGGCCCCTGCCGCAGGGACGGCCGGCAGGACGGCTCCTTCCAGGATGGCTCCCCCGGACGAGGCCCGTGGCCGGGCACCTGCTCGGGAGGCAGCGACGGGAGCCGAGCATCCTCGGGGCTCCCCTGCCGTCCCCGCCCCCTCCCCACGTTCTTTCCTGTTGAAGGGGTCTCACCCGGGTCGACACCCCCTGGGTCTCTGCTGCCTTGGGATGGGGGGGTGCCACATCTGTCCCCGGGCCTTGCCAGGGTGCCGTGACGCTGACTCCACTTTCCTGGCAAATGGTGCAAATGTCACCCGCCAAACCAAAAGTGAAATTAATAATCATATTTTTTAGGTGTAACGAAGAACACCTGGGAATGTTAGTTTCGCCCTGAATGGGTCCTCCACCCAGGTGACCCCGGAGCTCCGGACAGACCATCGGGAAGAAAAGAGTGACGGCCTGGGGACGGCTGTGTCCGTGACTGGCTCTGTGTCAAGAGCTCAGCAGTCAAATGCCCAGTCCGACCATGAGGGCCCCTCGGCCTCAGACCTGCTCCTGGGGTCGGAGGGCCCCGGAGAAAGGCTTGGGGGACGGAAGTTCTCAGCCCTGCCCGGCCAGAGGGCCTGTGTCTGGCTCTGGCCCTGACTGACCGCAGGGTGAGGTCATCTCCCGCTCCCCGTCGGATGTGGAAAACGCCAGCTCGGAGCGTCGTCTGCGGCGGCGGCTGCACGTGCCGTGCGGAAGGAAGGCCGAGAGCTCGGAGGGACCCGCGCCCGCCTCTGTGAGACGGCGTAGAAACTTCCGCCAGGAGCCCGGGGTTCCAGGGTCAGGGAGTCTGGGTGCGTCGCCACTCTGGGAATCAGTGCCCCCTCCTTGCTCCCCGGCGCCGTTTGGGCTGAAACCGGCATCGTGTTTGGAAATTGGAAATCGCTCAGCAATTCGGGTCCTCCTGAAGTCTAGAAGCTCCTGGTTTGCATCCGACAGGAAAGTGCAGGGAAACCCTGCTCCTTATTTGTTATTATTTTGCTTACTTTTGTGATAACCTTCTCATGGGAAACACCTTTTCCCTGGGCCGAACGTGCGCCCTGCAGAGCGCAGGGGGCCGTGGTGGAGGCAGGACCGGGGACTCCGGCCGGGCGGACCCGAGGACACGTGGGGCGCGGGCGTGTGCCAGGCGCGGCACCCCGGGCCGCCCGCTCTGTGTGGTTCAGCAGCGCCACCTCCCCCGGCGCACTCTGCAGCTAACGAACCCAACGACCCGCCTGATGATATCTGGGGGCAGGCTGGCCCTGAGGAGGGGGCACACGGCGGCCTTGCCTGGGGGTCCCGATTCTCTCACCCCAGCCGCCCGCCGTCGGTGGAAATGTCGGGGCAGGACTTGAGGCGTCGCATCTCGGGGAAAAGCTGCCGCCTATCAACTCGGCCACCGACGTGCGTAGGTCGACCCGCGGAGCGCCGACTGGGAGGCGCCGGGGCCGACAATGTCCAGGGGCCTGCGCCCCCCGCGAAGGGATGACGGGCTCCCCAGGAAAAGCGCACAATTAAATCCCCAAAGTCGAAACACAGCGTAACACCCGGCACACGCGCGGCCTCCCAGCCAGTGACAAACCTGAGCTGCAAATTACAGCCATCGCAATTTATATAATTACAGCAGCTGAGCCGAGGCGAGGGCGCCCCTCGCCCGCCCTGCAACCTCCCCCTCCCCAGCAAAATACTTGGGGTTATTTGTGACAGCAAATTAAGCAGAAATGGTTGTATCTGTGACTTGATGGATCGGCCACTCTAATGTATAAAGATTTGGAAGGTTTTTTAATCCTTCCCCCTCTCCCTGCCACCGAACGAGGAGTGTTTATTTGCGGATTTGGGAGCCGTGAATTAGAGTTTCCTTGCCCCTTGTTGGCGGGGGAGGGGCTGTGGGTGAGCTTCGGGGGCCTCTGAGCACAGAGCTTCCAGGAGCGTGTGGCAGCGGCGAGGGCCCCCTGCCCGTCCTCGGGCGAGCTCTGCCGTATGCCAGGCAGGTCCCCGAGCTCCGTGCCTACGGCTCTGCATGCGGGGTGCCTGCAAAGGACACTTAGCAGGGGCTCCCCACAAAACACAACAAAGAACACGCTCAGGGGCGACTGTCCCAGGAAGGGGAAGCCAGAGGGATGCTGTGAAAACTTGGCTCCAGAGGAAGGAGCGGGGCCGCGGCAAATGTAGGTAGCTGCGGAGAAGCGGGCGCTGGATGGGCGCCAAGGGGACGCCATCTCATTAATTTTAATTTGCTCTGAGCCCATAGATTGTGGCAAATAAAAGAGCAGAGAAACGGGGGCCGAGGACAAGTGGGAGCCTTCACCCCAACTCTGAGAGCCTTGGAGGGTGCCGGGGTTTCGCCCAGGGCCTCTGAGAAGCCCCCGCGGCTGGCTGGGGTCGGGGGACCCGGCCCAGGCCTGGGGAGAGGAGACGCTTCGGGCCGCCCCGGGCTCCCCAGCACGGCCCAGCCAGCGGCCCCCTCCCCTGCGCCCGCGTCCGCTCATCTCGGCCACCCAGCCCCCTGCCTGCGCTCAGACGGGGCGAGGCGGCCCCCAAGATCACCTGAAAAGGCAGCCCCCAAGGCCGAGCCGAGCCCCAAGCGAGGAGCTTAGCCAGCACAAACCACACAAAAGGGAAGGGGAGAAGGAAGAACAAAGCTTCCGCCAATTTGCTCTTTTAGGCTTTGTGGAAACTGGCCGCTTTCCCAGCCCCTCACTCCACCGCCGGAGGAGGGCAGCCGCGCTGGGCGCCCCCGCTCCCGCGCAGCCCGGGGGATGTCCAGGAGCAAGTGAGCAGGCGCAGGGCAGCGGAGCCCCCGCGCTGTGCCACCCCCAAGCCACAGGCCGGAGGCAAAACAGGGGCGAGGAGCCCAGCCGTGCCCCGGAGGCGAAGCCCGGGAGGGCACGCTCGCGTCTCCTTTTCCACGTTTCCTCCATTTTGCTGGCCACGGCGAAGCGTTTGGGGAAGCGTGGAAGGGAGACACGGCCCTCGCCACATGCACCGTCGCCCCCTGCCCGGGCCGTGGCTCTCACCGCGTCCGAGCTGCCGGCCGCTGCTGGGAGCTGGTTTACCTTTCTCCGAGGACCTATGCTGGCTTGTCCGCGTCGAGCCAACGCGGACGTGAGCGTGACCAGAGGCCCCACGGGGCAGGGGTGGCGAAGGAGCGGTGGTCAGCGCCTTCTCGTGGCGGGATGGGAAGACCCAAGCCAGGCTCCGAGTCTGCCCCCACGAAGGCCACCGTCACGCAGCAGCAGGGGACGCGCGGAGCTTTCTGGTGGCTCCTCGGCCGAGGCTCTGCTTTAAGCGCCTTGCGGCCCCGTGGCAGACAGTCCAGCCCGCGGTTTCTTAAACTGGCAAAAGGACCCTCTGAAGAGATGTCCAAGCGAGGCGGCATTTTCTTCAGCTCCATCTTTGCTTGGATGAAGTTCCTGGGCAGTGGCTAACGCTCCTTTGTTATCCGTCGACTTAGAGAGAAGCGGGCCTGGGGGACGGGGGACAGACCGACCAAGGAATCCACGACATCCATCAGCTGCAGATTCTCGGACCCCCTCAATTATCTGTTCTCTAGAGCATGTCTCGGAAATACTTTATCAGCCTTCATGTGTAACTTCAGCCACTGAAATCGGAACTGAAAGTAAAAACCACACATGTGCAGGCGCCACTCTGGGAATCTCCTGCAGTGTCCCCGCGGTGGGAGAGGCAGCTTGCAGCTGGGGGGGTCGGCGGGGAAGCCGGGTTCCTTCCTGGCTCTGCAGGGCACATCCCTTCCTGGGCCTCAGTCTCCCCGCCCGTCACAGGGAGAACGTCCTTACCCCTGCGGCTCACAGCTGCCCAGGAGAGACGGTGCCCGTGGAAGAGTCTGCAAACCTCCAGGGCCCATGCGTCTGCGTGTGGCCTGCTCCCCCAGCCCGCAGCACGCTTTAGCTTCAGGCACATGTGCAACACGCAGGAAACTATTTCCTGGGTGTGTAACTCTAAGCGCAGGTACTTATTTAACACATCACGTCCCAAGCCTTCGTATCTGGCGGGGGGTGGGGGGTGTTTTCAGGCTCGTTTCAGCAGCTGAGAGAGAAAACTGACCTCAAAGCATCCAGCCTCTATTTGCCGACGTCCCCAGAACGTGCAATTATATTTTCCACATTCGATAAGAATTCTGCTTATGGAAAGACGTACGAATCCATGAGAAAGTACCTTCGGGAACTCCGCATTTAAACTCAGGGGAGTAAACAGCGTCTGCTCACAGCTGCTTCTCCAGCTCGCCAGGCTTAGCCAGACCCTCTTATTCCACCCATTTAGGTGCCTTTGAGGAGGGCACTGCCCACAGAGCCCAGGACCCCCAGAAACCGCCCCCACCCAGAGCTCAGGGAGGTCTGCCCTGGGCGAGGGGGCCTGTGGCTCCTGGTGGCCCCTTGTCAGCTACCCACCGGCGGCCAATCTGCGTTGAGAAAGCCTCTCACCACGAAGCTCGAGGACATTCCAGTATGGCCAAGCTCCCGTGAGCACAAGCACAGAGCTTCCACCTGAAATGCACGGGAGGGGAACCACCGCCAGCTCAGGTGCCTGCCCATGTGGGGTGGAAGTGACCTTTACAGACTCCTGGAAGAGCGGAAGCACATGCTGGCTCCCGTCATTCGGCGGCGGCAGCGATGGGGGAAGGTGTGGCAGTAGCCGGTCAAGGCGAGGCCTGTCTGGTTGTGGGGATCGGCCACGCTGGAGCTGCCAGCACTTTCCGAGGTAAATGCGGCTGTTTTCTGGACCCTGTGGTTTTATGGGCCCGTGTTTGAAAAATCCCAACCTATCATTAATTCCACGTCCTTATGTTTTGGCTCTTTTTTCTCCTCTGATCTGAGCCTTTACCAGGTAAATGATTATTTTTTTGGTCTGGAACCAAAACGTTGCCATAATTTTGACCAGGGCATGCAGAGGGCCCCGGCGCCATCCCCCGCCCAGACATGTGTAGCACGGAGCGTTCCCACGGAGCACTGCACAATTCCCACGGGCTCCCCCACAACTCCCTTGTCCCGGTAAACGGCCTCGCCCCTCGGACTCAGGTCGGCTGATGCCCTCCCGCCGGCACCTGGAGACGCAGATGATGCTTGTGGAAGCGCTGGGACCAGCCACCACCCTGACCTTGGGAATAACGACCTCAGAGTGAAAACAAGACACAAGAAGCAGTGGCACTTTACATTCTGCAACTGGCTCACCCCGGCCTGCTTCGGTCTCCCCGTCCTGCTACCCGAGCCCCTCCCTTTGTCCTTTGACCCCCACCTCTGGGTCTCGCACAGGCCCCAGGCTGGAATCAGGGCTGAGCCTTCCCTCGGAGCACCTGCCGCCTGCTCAGCGGCTGCACTGACCTCTCCACAGTCAGCCAGAGGATGGCCCCTCATCCAGCTCCAACGGAGAGGCCTCAGGGCAGGGGGAAAGGTGCGTGGCGGGTAGGGCTCCTGGAAGCCCACAGCACTGGCCAAGAGAAGAGAGACCTCTGCACACCCAGACACTGGGACCTTGGCCGCTCCTGGGCAAGAGACGGGCGACGCCGGGGCCAGAGCCTGTGAGGATGGCACGACGCTGGTCCTGAGCCGCCCAACGGTCACCACCTGGCCTCGCACCCGGGACCGATTGCCCAGCGCAGGAGGACGTGCTGCCCGATGGCCCAGGGACGCTCACACAGGAAGCGAGCTTTGGAGAGACCCATGCAGCCCTGCTCGCCGCCCTGCGGCTTTGGGTGAGGCTGGAGGCCCCGCAGAGGCCAGGGTGCACCACCCATCCCCGAGCCTGCATCTGGTGGAAGGTCTGGGGCAGAGGGTGAAGGCATGAGATCGGGGCAGAGCCGGACATCGCAGGACCCAGGAATTGGGGGGGGGGCTCTGGTAGGCACTGGACCCAGGAATTGTGGGGTCCATTAGGCGCTGGTCCCAGGAATTGGGGGGTCTCTGGTAGGCATGGGATTAAGGAGTTGGGGGCTCCAGGAGGTGCCGGACTCAGGAATTGGGGGTCCGGGGTACATGTGTGTTCCCTGTGGGTCCCAGCTTAGGGTAGGGGGCAAAGCAGCTGAGGGGAGGGGAGGAAGTACTTCCTGGGAGCCTCGGGCAAAGGAAGGAACCGGAAGGGACTCGCCACGCCTGCCTCTCCTCTGGGGGCCCTCAACCCCCGGGGTTGGTGGCCACGTCTGGAGACGTTCTTGGTTGTCACATCTGGAGGACGGGAGGGGGCTTCTGCTGGCGCCGGGTGGGTGGAGGTCAGGGATGGCGCTGAGCGTCCCACAAGGCCTGGGACGCACCCACCAGAGGGAAGGCCAGTGGGGTGCTGGGTGCTGAGGGGGGGCCCTGCCTTAGAAGAAGGTCGAAAAGAGGCTTCTGAGGGCAAGAGCCACCTCCGCGGGGGCCATTCCCTTCACCGTCTGCCATCCCTGACACCTGCGGGCAGATGCCTTGATGGGCAGCACAGCTCCCTGTGGGCCTGGCTCACGCATGGGCTGTGGGAGCCCGGCTGGCTGGATGTAGAACATTCTAGCACCAGGGTCTACTGGAGGCATTTGCATGCCGAGTCTCACTCCATCCCCTGACGGCCTGGGAGGCTGTGTCGCCACCGTCTCTTCCTGCACGGATGGGCAAAGCGAGGCACAGGCTGGGCACAAATTCAGGACCTCGAAGCTCACCGGCAGCAGAGCCCAGCTTCAAGCTCAGGCCCTCGGGACAGGTCTCCTGCCTCCCGGGACGGAGGCTTCTTTACACGGAGCGACAGGAGCTCACATCCAGGAGAAGAGCCTGGCGCCGGCATGCTGTCCCTTCTGCTTCCCGGGGAGCATCGGGGGTCTGGGGGAGGCGGCCACATGCTTTCACCTCGAAAGACCGAAGTCAGCGCCTTGTCCGGCCGGCCACTCCAGCCCACAAGTGACCACAAGGCCCACCAGGGTATCGGCCGATGGCTGGGGATGGGGTCAGCTGGGTGGGAGGAGACGGGCAAGATGCCGGGGAGCCGGGCAAAGGACTGCCAGCTGCTGCTGCCCACGATAGAGGCCTGTCAGTCAGATTGGTGGTAAGGTCTTAAAACAGATCCTCTCGGTCATTGGCCCTGCACGGCCACCGGAGCCCAGACGCATTCGTTTTCCGTTTACGACCGTCGCTGGAAATGCACTGGACTCCCAGGGAAGAAAGACTCCATGTCCCTTTGCCACAAACGGATGCCACGTCACTGAGCTCATAAAACTTGCCGCCCAGAAGGAACCTGGTGGGGCTGATACGTCTGGGGAACGGGGTTGGGGGAACTCTGAGCAGTGGAAGCAATGAAATGAGTTTGCATTTTGTAGTTAATTACGAATTTCTTTCCAAGTCATAAAAAACGTACAGGGGGTTTGGGATGAACTCTTTCGTGACGGTTCTTCTGGATTCTGCAAAGCTGGTGGACGGGCGGCCCGGCTGCGGGGCCTCTGGCCGGCGAGGCCTTCTCCGCACGGGGCTGCCTGTGCTTCCAGGTCTGGCTCGGGCCTCGGGACGGGCACTGCTCGGGCTTGGCCTCCTTCCTGGGGCCTGGTGCATGGTGGAGCACGCGGACAGGGCGGGCATCGCTCGGCTCTTCGTGGGTGGGTTCTTGTCAGTCCTCGTCCACTGGCCTGGCTTCCTGGATCCCTGCCCTGTGCCCCTCGGCATCCAAGACACAACTTGTCTCTCCTTCTACTGCACCCGGTCCCACAGGCCTGGCCCCTCAGGCTGCCCCAGGGTCCCTAAGCTCACCTAGCTCACCACAGACCCATCTGTCCCCTGCAGTCTCAGCTGAGCAGCATGGGCACAGGGATGCTCTCCCCCCTTTCCTGTACTGAGACAGGTGTGCATGAGCGAGTGTACAGATGGGCATGCAGAGCGTGCATGTGTACAAATGGTGTGCAAAAGTGTGTGTGCGCACAGGCAGGTGTGCATGAATGTGCATGTGTACAGACAAGTGTGCACAAGCTGTGCGTGTACAGATGGGTGTGCACGAGCATGCATGTGTGCAGACAGGTGTGCATGAGCTGCATCTGTACAGATGGGTGTACTTGAGCATGTGTGTGTGTACAGGTAGGCGTGCACAGGCGTGCATGCATACAGATGGCATGCACGCTCATACGTGTGTACAGACAGGCTGCTGTGTGCACGTAGGAGCAGCCAGCCTCAATCCAGTAGCCAAAACACAGGTCTGGAGATGCCGGCAAAGGCATGCATCCGACTCCAGGCCACTCGGGCCCCTTGCCTGGAACTGCCCCCTGCCCTGGTTGCCCAGGAGTGAGGCCCTTGCTGCTGCAGGGAGCAGGTGCTCAGCCCCTGGCAGGAGTCAACCATCTGCCGGTCCTCTAGGCAAAAGCCCCAGGCTCCGCCCCCGTGCTTGCCAAGCGCTTTCCAGGGTCCGGGTGCGCCTCGCTGGCCCTGAAGGGAGCTCTGGGTGGCTGTCTGGGGGGTCATGTGTCCCCAGGCCAGAGCCACGCCCATCCCAGGCGCTGTGCGAGCGGCTCCCTGTCGCTCTCCTGCCTGCGCTCACACATGGAGCCAAATGAACGCACGCTCGTCCCCGAGGATGGCCCAGAGCCCGCCCAGGTGCCCGGCGTCTCTGTCCCCAGTCTGGGCGCAAAGCCTGCCTCCTCCTGAGGAGCACGTGAAGGGTCCAGGGCAGGGCTCTTAGCCCTGGTCAGGGGCCGGCTGGTGTGGGGGCGGCCTGGGCTCCTGGCCCCGATGTCCAGAGGGAGCCCAGGCTTCCGCGGCTGAGCAAGTGCCCACGTCACCCGAAGCAATAGCGCCTGAGCGCCCCGCGGCGGCCTAGCCAAGTGCCCCCGACGGAGCGGCTTCAAACCTCGGGAAGCCGGCGGCCCAGCCCTGGAGGCCGGACACCTGAGTCGGCGAGGGCACACCGCGCCCCTGGCCCCGTGGGGAAGAGCCTCCTCGCCCCTCCGGCTCCGCCGCCCCAGCCCGCCTGGCCCCGCTGGGCTCCTGGCCGCAGCCCGGCACCCTCTGCCTCCACCCTGCCGTGCCCTTCTCTGTCCATCTGTCTGAGTGCGCCCACTTCCCCCTTCTGGTGAGGACCCTGCACAGTGGGTCGGGCATCATCACACCTGCAAAGACCCCTGGGGCTGGCAGTGAGGTCTTAAGTGTGTCTCTTTGGGGGGCCACGATTTATCTACAATGAACGGCAATAGCCAAACCCCGTTTCGTTTCCCGGATGCGGTCACATGCTTGGCCCCGGCTCCCCCTCAGCGGCCTGTGGCTCTTCGAAGAATGGTGCCTCCGGGGGCGGGGGTGTGACCGGCCAGAGGGCTCGGGGGCTCTCCGAGGCCAGCCCCCACCAGCCCTGGGACCCTGGCGCAGAGGCAGGGCGGGCGCTTGGCGGCACTGTTGGGGTGGCAGGTCGTGCTGAGAGGCTGTGAGCCCACCCTGACCCAGACTGATGGCCGGGGACGGTGGACCCCACCCAACAGGAGGCAGCCGCCCCGCTGGCCACTCTCCGAAAAGCTGCGGGACCCCTTTGGGCTCAGTTCCCCATTAGAGGGTTAATGGTGCAGAATCCGGAGATTCGGGCAGTTGAACCCACCACCGTTCTTTAGAGGGTAGGAGGTGGGCAAAAGGCAGCCGCGGCCCTTCCTGTGGGTGGAATCTGAATAGCAAATCAGCTCCTGGGAGCGGGCAGGTCCTGAAGCCCTGGCCAAGCAAAGCCTGTCCCTGCCCCCCACGACACCCCCCGACCTGCGGCTCAGTCGGGGGGCCTGAGCGCCTCCGCCCCCAGGCCCTGGGCTCCTTTCATCTCCATCAGGCCTGAGCTAATAATCAGATTCCGCTCCAGGCTTAAGCCTTATTTTCTTTAAAAAAATGGATTAGGAAAATCTCATCTGGAAAATTAATTAATGTATTAATTCAACAAATATTTACTGAGCACAGCACTTTAAGTACTGGTTTCTTTAGGTAACCTGTTTTTCCTTTTTTTATTTTTTTTGCCAATCAGTTGTCTCTGTTTTCGGGCCAGTCCATGTCAGTATTTTATGGGTGCTGTGGCTCTTTCCGGGTACAGTGTTCTCTAGTTCAATTATTAGGATGCGTTTCCTTCACGTGCAACCAGCCCCAGAAGCACATATTAAATGTCATATCAACGGGACGCCCAGATGTGAAGTTGGGGGTTGGGTCTCCTTGGCCGGTGAACCCCGTTACCGGTGACACACGTCAGGGGTCTCTGGCAGCTCAGGGGCCTTGGGCGAGACCCGGGCTGCTTCGAGGGCCTCGGCCGTCACCCCCAGTCCTGTCCCCGGGGATTATCCCCCGAGGCCCCTCTTCCCGCCGTCCCTCTCCCGCCCCGGGCTGTAGGTGAGTCTGCCCTCCAAGACCGGCCCCCGCCCCCACCAAACAAAAGTGGGCTTTCCTGCCCTTTCCCAAGAAAGGGAGCCAGAGCCCTTTCAGGGCAGTGAATGGGGCCCTCATTTAGGCCCCATTATCCCCCGGCCTCATTTCCCCTTCCCCGCTTTGCTGCATTCAGGGGGCTTCTGACTCCAAGTAATTCGATAACAATCCGGCCGGGCCTTCCCAGCCCCCAGACGGGAGCACATTGTCCGGCGCCCCAGTCCCCCGGACGCAGGGCTCTCCACCGTCCAATTAGCCGACCGCGGCGCTGCCGGGCCCGCTGCCCTCCCGCCCGCACACCCGCCCATTTTTAACCATTTTGTCTTTGAATGACCGTCCCGGGGCCTTCACGCGAGCCCGAGCCGCGGGCCGGCGAGACCCACGCTCGTCTGCACAAACGAGTCCAGCCCGTCCGGGCACCTCTCGACGGCCTGCGCCGCTCTCGCGGAGGACCCAGAAAACCTGAGCCGCAGAGCCACCCACGCGCAGTTCTGGGATGGACAGAGCCTCGCTCTGGTCCCGGCGGCCAGCTCTCTCGAGTGTTCGCATGACTTTGTTTTACTCACAAACCAACGTTTCCTGCTTGGGGGGAAGAAAAGTTTTGAGAGCCGGGAGTAGTTGTCAACAGTCCCTTGTTCTTTTGTCTTTCTTGACAGGCATTTCCTTCCTCCCAGGCTCACCGGGGCACAGATGAATGGCGTCTGTCTGCAAGCGATGTGGCCCGTCCCCGAGCTCATCTCAATGCTACTATTTTCAAATGGCTGATACCGGAATTGATTAAAACGCCCGACCTCACAAGCTATCTGGCAGTTCAGACGCAGGCTGGCAGAGCCGCTAATTGGTTTCCCACCTTCGCCTGAAACCACTTGCGTCTCTCTGCACCGCACGCGCCTCGTCCACGCAGGTTTGTCGTCTTGGTGCCACGTGGGCTCCTGGCCCGCGGGCTCCTCCAGGGCCGGGGTGCGCCGGCCCGGTCTCCTGCACACCTGGTGCCTCGGTGAACTCGGCTCAGAGACTCGCTCTCCAAAGGGTCAGAACTGCGCATGACTTGCTCCCGGGAGCCAGCCCCCTACTCTCTCCGAGGGGCTGCATTCCGGGACTTCTCATTCCTCATTCAGTCGGTCAACTAAAAAACCTTGATGGAAACGAGAACTCGCAAAGACCACGTTTTGGAGGCAACACAAAGCGTGTCCCCGTAGCCTCAACCTGCCCGAGGAGGAGGCTGGAAGCACCTAAGCAGCTGCCACTAAAGACCCCCCCACCCCGAAAATCCTCTGAGAAATCACGTGAACAAACCAGTGCCGTGGTTTCCAGAAAGTGGTTTTCCGCGGCCGTCAGGAGACTGATCTCACTAACCTCGACCGAGTTAGTTTGTCGGAGGAGAAGGCTGGATCGTGAGAGCACGGCTTCCGTGAGCGGGGCGCGCGTGCCAGGTGCTGGGGGGCTGTTATTCCAGGGTCTGGCGTGGTAATCCGCTAATCCTGAGCTCCTCAGAGACCGCTCCACCGGCCTCGCGTGTCCACTGATCCGGGGCTCTTAAAGGGGCGCTCGAGACACGGCGCACGCCTGGACCTGCGCTTCGAAGCCACTTAACTATTTCCACGTGAGCGGCGGCAAAGCCCCGACGATGATGACATCAGGCTGTGTTTCAGCCCACGGTGGTGTTTTCATTGACTGCGATGGGCTGGGGGCATCTCCAGTGAAAACCACCCACAACGTCTTTTCAGATTCCAGGGCAGGGACACTCCCATTTGCCCGTTTCCTCCGCGTTCTGCCAGGGCTGCTGGAACAAACAGCAGAGCCTGGTTGGCTTACACTGGGGATTGTGGCCTCCGGTTCTGGAGGCCGGAAGTTCCTTGGCAAGGTGTCGGCAGCACCGCGCTCCCTGGGCTCTGGGGTGGCTCGCCACCGCCAAAACCCAGGCTCTGCCCCATCCCCGGCCGCTGTCCCCCGTCTGTCTCTCCTCTGCCTCCAAATTCCCTCTGGTTGTAAGGACACCAGCCATACAGGGCGGACGCCCACCGGACTCAGTGTGGCCTCAGGATTCACTATTTTACAGAAGATCCTGCTTGCAGATGAGCCCACCTCCGCAGGAACGTGTCTTTTCGGGGGGCACGGTCCACTCCACGAGTGCCCCATCTTAAATATTGGAGCGTTCGCATGGCAGGGTTGGAAACGGGCGACCCCTCAAGGCCACCTGCCGCCAGCTCCTCATTCCACAAACGGGGCACCGAGGCCCAGACAGCGAGGAGCCACGTGGGGCCTCGGGCGTCATCTTCCCAGGCCCCCTGCCTCTCGAGACACAGATATTTTACGAGCACGAGCACTGCGTTTTCAAACACATTATACAACTGTCCGATGTTTAAAAGGAACAAACCGAGAAAGTCCAAAGTGGCCATACTACCAGTTATTATTAGCGGGAGGCAATGCGGGCAGACAACTGAAATGCAGACGACCCCGTCTAGTCGGGGTTTGCTCTGCTAGGACGTCACAGGCCCTTGAAGATCGAGGGACCAGGAGAGTCCTGGGCCCTGAGCCCGAGCCCTGGCCTCTCGGCAGACCCCCGGCACCCCGCCCTGCCCTCAGCCCACCCAGCAGGAG
>JAQZBX010045696.1:0-20928 GCA_029593785.1 Cabassous unicinctus | reverse complement strand
CTGTTAATCTGGGCATGATTAGGTTATGATTAGGGTGTTGAGCCCCACCCCTTTGGTGGGTGGGGAATCGAGTATAAAAGGCAAGGCAAAGAACAGAGTTGAAGCAGTCTTTTGAGAAGCAGTCTTTTGAGAAGCAGTTTTGATGTTGGAAAGAAGGTCCCAGGAGAAGAGAAGCAAGCTGTTTGCCTGATTGTCTACAGCTGACCTTGTGGAGGAAACAGGAGCTAAGCCCGGAGAAACACAGCCCTGGGAAGAGAGGAACCCCAGAAGCCTGAACCCTGGCAAATTCTGGCAGCTGTCTTGCTCTAACACGTGGCAATGGACTGTGGTGAGAGAAGAAACTTAACGCTTTATGGCCTGGTAACTGTGGACTTCTACCCCAAATAAATACCCTTTATAAAGACCAACCCATTTTTGGTATTTCACATTAGCACCCCTTTGGCTGACTAATACACCCACCTACTGGTTCTAGTCAGCATGATAATATGTGGTCAGTACACAGGTCCACCTGCTGGTTCTAGACACCACAACAACCTGAGGTCAGTACACGATTGACCTGATGGCTCTAGTCAGCACCACAACCTGTGGTCATTACACAGGTCTGCATTTGTCTCTAGTCAGCAAGACAATATCTGCTCTCTTTATGGGTCCATACTCTGGTTCTAGTCAGCACCACAACATCTGCTCTGTACATGGGTGCACCTGCTGGCTCTAGTCACCACCACAACCTGTGGTCTTTACCAGGGCTGACCTGCTCTTTCTAGTCAGCCTCACAATCTGTGGTCACTACAATGTCCACCTCCTTGCTCTCATCATCACCACAACCTGTGGTCAATACACGGTCCACCTATTGGTTCTAGTCAACATCACAGCCTGTGGTCATTACACGGGTCCACCTATTGGCTCTAGTCATCACCTAAACCTGTGCTGTGTACATGGCCCACCTGCTGGTTCTAGTCAGCACCACAAACTCTGGTGTGTAGAGTCGACATGCTGGCTCTAGTCACCACCAAAACCAGTAGTCTGTACATGGGTCCAAATCGTGTTTCACATCAGAACCACAACCTCTGGTCAGTACATGATCCGTATACTGGTTCTAGTCAGCATCACTACCTGTGGTCACTACACATGTCTGCCTGCTGGTTTTAGTCAGCACTACAAATTGTGGTCTGTACACACTCCCTCTACTGGTTCTAGTCACCACCACAACCTGTGGTCAGTAAACGCTCCACCTAATGGCTCTAATCAGCACCACAACCTGTGTTCTGTACACAGGTCCGTCTGCCAGCTCTAGTCAGCATAGCTTCTGACCTGTACATGGGTCTACCTACTGGTCCTAGTCAGCTCCCAATGACTGTTCTGTACATGGGTCCACCTACTGGCTGTATTCAGCACCACAACCTGTTGTCTACATGGCTCACCCTGCTGGCTCTAGTCAACACCACAATCAGTGGTCAGTATACAGGTCCACCTGCTGGTTCTAGTCAGTGCCACAACCATGTTCAGTACAAGGGTGCTCCAGCTGGTTCCCTCAGCACTACAACCTGTGGTCTAAATGGGTCCACCTGCTGGCTCTAGTCAACACCACAAGTTGTGGTATGTACACGGGCCCACCTGCTGGTTCTAGTCAGCACCACAACCTGTGCTCTGTACATGGTCAACAATGGATCTAGCCAGCACCGCAGCCTGTGGCCAGTACATGGTCCAGTTACTGGTTCATGACAGCACCACAACTTATGCTCTGTACACAGGTCCACCTACTGGTTCTAGTCAGCAACAAAACCTGTGGTCACTACCCAGTGCACCTACTGGTTTTAGTCATCACCACAACCTGTGGTCAGTTACCGGTCCACCTACTGGTTCTAGTCAGCTCCACAACCTGTGGTCAGAACATGGTCCACCTACTGATTCCATTCAGCACCACAACCTGTGGTTAGCACACGCTCCCCAAGCTGGCTCTAGAAAGCACCACAACCTGTGGTCAGGGATGGATCCACCTACTGATTCTAGTCAGCTCCAATCCCTGTGTTCAGTACTTGGTCTAATTACTGGTCTAGTCAACACTACAACCTGTGCTCTATACATGTGCCCAACTGCTGGCTCTAGTCAGCACCACAACCTTTGGTCATTACATGGGTCCACCTGCTGGCTATATTCAGCACCACAACCTGTAGTTTGTACATGTTCCACCTGCTGGCTCTAATCAGGACCACAACCTGTTCTATGTACATGGGTCCACCTCCTCGTTCTGGTCAGCACCACTACCTGTGATCTCTAAAATGGTACATGGTTGGCTCAAGTCAGCAGCAGAACCAGTGTGTTTACATGATCAACCTGCTGGTTCTAGTCAGCACCATAACCTGTGCTGTGTACATGGTCCACCTGCTGGTTCTAGCCAGCAACACAACCTGTGGTCTGTACACGGGTCCACCTGCTGTTTCACATCAGGACCACAGTCTCTGGTCAGTACACTGTCCCCCTACTGGTACTAGTCAGCACCACAACTTGTGGTCAGTACACAGGTCCACCTGCTGGTTCTAGTCAGCACCACAACCTGTGCTCTGTACACAGGTCTGCCTGCTGGCTGTAATCAGCACCACATAGTCTTCTCTGTACACAGGTCCACCTACTGGTTCTATTCAGCACCATACTCTCCTCTGTAAATAGGTACACCTGCTGGCTCTAGTCACCACCACAACCTGTGGTCTGTACACAGATCGACCTGCCTGTTCTAGTCAGCACCACAGCCTGTGATAAAAAATGATCCACCTTCTGGCTCTAGTCAGTACCACAATCTGTGGTGAATACAAGGGTGCACCTGCTAGCTCTAGTCAGCACCACAACCTGTGATTAGTACTCAGAACACCTACTGGTTCTAATCAGTACCACAACCTGTGCTCTCTACACAGGTCCACCTGCTGGTTCTAGTCAGTACCAAAACCTGAGGTCCATACACAGGTCCGCCTGCTTCCTCTAGTCAGCACCACAAATTCAACTCTGTACACGGGTACACCTACTGGTTCTAGTCAGCACCACAACATCTGATCTGTACATGGGTCACATTGTGGCTCTAGACATCACCACAACCTGTGCTCAGTACACGGGACCAACTGCTGGCTCTAGTCAGCACCACAACCAGGGGTTGCACATGGGTTCACCTGTTTTTCCACATCACCAACACAACCTGTGGTCAATACTTAGCTCCACCTGCTAGTTCTTGTCAGTACCACAACCTGTGGTCTATACACATTCCACCTGCTTTTTCTAGTCAGAACCTGTGGTCATTTCATCGTAAACCTGATGGCTTAGTAAGCACCACAACTTGTGGTCGGTACATGGGTCCACCTGCTTCCTCTAGTCAGCACCACAACTTCTTCTCTGTACACGGGTCCACCTACTGGTTCTTGTCAACACCACATTCTGTGGTCAGTACAGAGGGCCAATGCTGTCTCTATTGGCACCACAAACTGTGGTCTGTACACTGTCCACCTGCTGGCTCTAGCCAGCACAACAAGCTGTGGTCTGTACACAGATCCATCAGCTGGTTCTAGTCAGCATGACAAACTGGTCAGTATACAGTCCACCTGATGACTCTAGTCAGCACCACCACCTGTGCTCTGTACACAGGTACACCTGCTGATTCTACTCAGCACCACAACCTGTGGTTTATACACAGTCTACCTGCTGTCTCTAGTTAGACTCACAACCTTGGTCAGTATGCAGATCCACCAGCTGGGTCTATTAGCATCACAACCTATGGTCAGTTAATTGTCCAATTGCTGACTCTAGTCAGCAACACAAACTGTGGTCAGGACATGTTCCACCTATGGCTCTATTCAACACCACAACCTGTGGACAGTGTATGGGTCTACGTGCTGGTTCTAGTCAGCAGCACAATCTGTGGTCTGCACACGGGCCCACCTGCTGGTTCTTGTCAGCAACACAACCTGTGCTCTGTACTTGGGTCAACCTGCTGGCTCTAGTCAGCACCAAAACCTGTGGTCAGTACACGGGTACAACTGCTGCTACTAGTTAGCAGCACAAACTGTGGTCAGTACACGGTCCACCTACTGGTTTTAGTCACTGCATCCTGTGGTCAGTACATGGGCCACAAACTGGCTCTATCAGCACCAAAACCTGTGGTCCACACAGGTTCAACTACTGGTTCTATTCAGCACCACAAAATCTACTCTGTATATTGTCCACCTGCTGCTCTAGTCAGCACCACAAAATGTGCTCTGTACATGGGTCCACCTGCTGGTTCTAGTCAGCATGACAAACTGTGGTCAGTACACAGTCCACCTACTGACTCTAGACAGCACCAAATCCAGTGGTCAATACACAGGTCCCCCAGCCAGATCTATTCAGCACAACGACCTGTTGTCTACACGAGTTGAACTAGTGGTCCTAGTCAGCACCAAAACCTCTGCTCTGTACATGGGTCCACCTCTTGGTTCTAGTCAGCACCACAACCTGTACTCCGTACATGGTGCACCTACTAGTTCTATTCAGCACCACAACCTGTAGTCTGTACTTGGTACACCTACTGGTTCTAGTGAGTACCATAACCTGTGCTCTGTATATGGTACACCTGAAGATTCTCTTCAGCACCACCACCTATGGTCTGTGCAAGGTCCACATGCTGGCACTAGTCAGTACCAGAAGCTTTGCTCTTTATATGGGTCCACCTGTTGGGTCGAGTAAGCACCACAACCTGTGGTGTACACAGTCCACCTGCTGATTCTAGACAGCACCACAACCTATGGTCAGTACATGTTCCACCTAATGGTTCTAGTCAGCACCAAAATCTGTGCTCCCTACATGGTCCACCTGCTGGCTCTAGGCAGCACCACAATATGTGATCAGTACATGGTTTATCTACTGGTTTTAATCAGCTCCAAAACATGTGTACTGTACCTGGGTCCAATTGCTGGCTCTAGTCAGCACCAGAACCTGTGCTCTGTACATGGGTCCACGGGTCCATGCGGGACCACCTGCTGGTTCTAATCAAAACCACAACCAGTGGTCTGTACATGGTCCACCTGCTCTCTATAGTCAGACTCACTTGTGATCAGTACACGGATCCACTTGCTGCCTCTCTCATACCACAACCTGTGGTCAGTACATGGTCTACTTGCTGGCTCTCATAAACACCACAAACTGTGGTCTACACGGGTCCACCTTCTGGCAGTAGCCAACAACACAAAATGTGGTCAGTACACGGTCCACCTGCTGGCTCTAGTCAGCAGCACAAACTGTGGCCTGTATACCAGCCCACCTGCTGGTTCTAGTCAGCACCACAACCTGTGGTCTGTACATGATCCACTTGCTGGCTCTATTCAGCAGCACAAAGTGTGGTCTGTACACAGGCCACTGGCTGGCTGTAGTCATCACGACAATCTGTGGTCTACACGGGTCCACCTACTGGTTCTACTCAGCACCACAAACTTGTTCTATACATGGTCCACTTGCTGGTTTAAATGAGCCACACAACCTGTGCTCTGTACATTGTCCACCTCCTGGTTTTACTCACCACTACACCTGTGGTCTGTACATGGATCCACCTGCAAGCTCTAGTCAGCACACAAACTGCGCTGTGTACGTGATCCACCTGCTGGCTCTAGTCAGCACCACAACCTTGGACAGTACATGGATCCTCCTGCTGGTTCTAGTCAGCAGCACAAACTGTGGCCTGTACACTGGCCCACCTGCTGGTTCTAGTCAACACAACAATATGCGCTCTATACATGGGTCCACCTGCTGGCTCTAGTCAGCAGTACAACCTGTGATCTGTACACAGTGCACCTACTGGTTCTAATCAGCAACACAACCTATGCTTTGTACATGGGTCCACCTGCTCTGTCAAGTCAGACTCACAACCTGTGCTGAGTACAGGGATCCACCTTCTGGGTCTATCAGGACCACAACCTGTGGTCAGTAAATGGTCCACCTGCTGGCTCTCTTCTGCACCACAACCTGTGTTATACATGCATCCACTTGCTGGCTCTAATCAAAACCACAACCTGTGGTCAGTACATGGTCCACTTGCTGGTTCTATCAGCACCACAACTTGAGAATTATACAGAGTCTACCTACTGGCTCTAATCAGCAATACAACCTGTGCTTTGTACATGGGTCCACCTGCTTGTTCTAGTCAGACTCACAACCTCTGGTCAGTACAGGGGTTCACCTGCTGGTTCTAGTCAGCACCACAACCTGTGGTCTGTACATGGTCCACTCGCTGCCTCTATTCCACAGCACAAAGTGTGGTCGTACACGAGGCCACCTGCTGGCTCTATCAACACCACAAACTGTGCTCTGTACATAGTCAACATGCTGGCTCTAGTCAGCACCACAGCCTTTGGTCAATACAAGGTCCACCTACTGGTTCTAGTCACCACCACAACCTATGGTCACTACATGGGTCCATCTCCTTGCTCTAGTCAACAGCACAACCTGTGGTCTATGCACAGTTCACATGCTGGCTCTAGTGAGCAACACAACCTCTGGTCTGTAAATGGTCCACTGACTGGCTCTAGTCAGCATCACAAACTTTGATCAGGACACGGTCCACCTACTGGTTCTAGTCAGCACCACACCTAGTGTTCAGTACACGGATCCTCCTGGAGACCCTAGACAGCAAGAGAAACTGTGCTTTGTCCATGATTCACCTGTTGGCTCTTGTCTGCAACACAACCTGTGATCAATACATGTTCTACCTACTGGTAGTTATCAGCAAAAAATCCTGTGCTCTGTACATGGGTCCACATACTGGCTCTAGTCAGTACCACAAACTGTGGACTGCATGGGTCCAGCTGCTGTTTCATGTCAGCACCACTATTTCTGCTCAGTACCCTGACCACTTCTGGTACTAGTCATACCGCAACTTGTGGTCAGTACACAGGTCCACCTGCTGATTCTAGTCAGCACCACAATCTGTGGTATTTCATGGTCCACCTGCTGCCTCTATTCAGCATCACAAGCTCTGGTGTTTACACGGGTCCACTTGTTCATTGTAGTCAGCACCACAACTTGCTCATTTGGTCAGTACACTGTCCACCTACTGGTTCCAGGTAGCACCATATCCTGTGGTCAGTACATGGGGGCACCTGCTGGCTCTATGAACACCACAACTTGTAGTCTGTATAGAGTCCACCTGCTGGCTCTAGTCAGCACCACAAAATGTGGTCTGTACTTGGGTCCAGCTGCAGATTCTACTCAGCACCAAAGCCTATGGTCAATACAAGGTCCACCTACTAGTTCTACTCACCTCCACAACCTGTGGCCGGGACTTTGGTCCACCTGTTTGCTCTAGTAAGCACCACAATCTATGGTGTGTACACGGTCCACCTGCTGGCTCTAGTCAGCACCAAAACCTGTGGTATACAAGGTCCACCTGTTGGCTCTAGCCAACACAACAACCTGTGGTCAGTACACAGGTCCACCAGCTGGATCTAGACAGTACCACAAACTGTGGTCTGTACACGGATCCACCTACTGGGTCTATCAGCACCACACCCTGTTTTCAGTGTATGGTCCACCTGCTGCTCTATTCAGCACCACAGTCTGTGGTCTACACGGGTCTACATGCTGGCTCTAGTCAACACCACAATGTCTGTTGAGTACCTGTGCCCACTTCCTGGTCAAATCAGCACCACAATCTATGCTCTGTGTAGGGGTCAACCTGCTGGCTCTAGTCAGCACCACAACCTGTGGTCAGTACATGGGTCCACCTGCTGGTTCTAGTCAGCAGCACAACCTGTGGTCTACATGGGTCCACCTGCTGACTCTAATCAGTAGCACAAGCAGTGGTGAGTACACAGTCTACATACTGGTTCTATTGAACACTGCACCTTCTGGTCAGTTCACAGGGCCACCTGCTGGCTCTATCAGCACTACAACTTGTGGTCTACACAGGTTCAACTACTGGTTGTATTCAGCACCACAAACTCTTCTCTTTACATGCTTCCACCTGCTGGATCTAGTGAGCACCACAACCTGTGCTCAGTACATTGACCAGCTGCTGGATCCAGTCACCACAAAACCTGTGGTCTGTACATTGTCCACCTGCTGGCTCTAGTCAGCACTACAAACTTGGGTCAGTACAAGGGTCCACCTCCTAGTTCTAGTCAGCACCACAACATGTGGTCAGTACACAGTCCACCCATTGGTTCTATTCAGCACAAAAATCTGTGCTCCATACATGGGTCATCCTGCTGGCTCTAAGCATCACAACAACCTGTGTTCAGAACATGGATTCAACTGCTGGAACTAGACAGCACCACAACATGTGGTCAGTACACAGTCCACCTGCTGGCTCTAGTCAGCACCACAACCTGTGGTCTACAGGGGTCCACCTGCTGGCTCTAGCCAACACGATAACCTGTGGTCAGTACATGGGTCCATGAGCAGGGTCTAGTCAGCCCAACAAACGGTGGTCAGTACATGGGGCTAACTTCTGTCTCTATCACCACCACAACCTGTAGTCTGGACACTGTCCACCTGCTGGCTCTAGCCAGCAAAACAACCTATGGTCTGTACACAGGTCCACCAGCTGGATCTAGTCAGCATCACAACCTGTGGTTAGTAGATGATCCACCAACTGACTCTAGACAGCACCAAAACCTGTAGTCAGTACACAGTTCCACCAGCTGGCTCTATTCAGCACACATAACCTGTGGCCTACACAAGTCCAACTACTGGTTCTAGTCAGCACCAAAACCTCTACCCTGTCCATGGGTCCACCTCATGGTTCTAGTCAGTACCACAACCTGTACTCTGTACATGGGTCCACAGATCCACACGGGACCACCTGCTGGTTCTAATCAAAACCACAACCATTGGTCTGCATACGGTCCACCTGCTGTCTCTAGTCAGACTCGCAACATGTTGTCAGTACATGGATCCATCTGCTGCCTTATTCAGCACCACAATCTGTGGTCAGTACATGGTCCACATGCTGGCTCTGGTCAGCACCACAACCTGTGCTGTATACGGGTCCACCTTCTGACACTAGCCAACACCACAAACTGTGGTCAGTAGACGGGTCCACCTGCTGGATCTAACAGCCTCACAATCTTTGCTCTGTACATGGGTCCACCTGCTGGCTCTAGTCAGCACCACAAGCTATAGGCAGTACAAGTCTCCACCTAGTGGATCTAGTCAGCAAAACAAACTGTGGTCACTACACCAGCCCACCTGCTGGTTGTAGTCAGATCCACAACCTATGGTCAGTATATGGTCCATCTACTGATTCTAGTCAGCACCACATCTTGTGGTCAGTATATGGGGCCACCTCCTGGCTCTCTCAGCACCATAACCTGTGGTCTGGATGCAGGCCAACTGGTGACTCTGTCAGCAACACAACCTGTGTTGTACTTGGGTCCACCAGCTGGCTCTAGTGAACACAACAAACTGTGGTCAGTACACGGGACCAACTGCTTGTTGTATCAGCACCGCAACTGTGCTCTGTACATGGGTCTACCTGGCTCTAATAAGCATCATAACCTGTGATCATTACACGGGTCCACCTATTGGCTCTAATCATCACCTAAACCTGTGCTGTGTACATGGCCCACCTGCTGGTTCTAGTCAGCACCACAAACTCTGGTGTGTACAGAGTTGATGTGCTGCCTCTAGTCACCACCACAACCAGTGGTCTGTACACGGGTCCAAATCCTGTTTCACATCAGAACCACAACCTATGGTCAGTACACGATCCGCATACTGGTTCTAGTCAGCATCACTATTTGTGGTCACTACACAGGTCTGCCTGCTGGTTTTAGTCAGCACTACAAATTGTGGTCTGTACACATTACCTCTGCTGGTTCTTATCACCACCACAGCCTGTGGTCATTAAATGCTCCACCTGATGGCTCTAATCAGCACCACAACTTGTGTTCTGTACATGGGTCTGTCTGCTGGCTCTAGTCAGCACAACTTCTGACCTGTACATGGGTCCACCTACTGGCTCTAGTCAGCACCACAACCTATGGTCTACATGGGTCACTCTGCTGGTTCTAGTCAGTGCCACAACCCTGGTCAGTACCAGGGTCCTCCATCTGGTTCCCTCAGCACCACAACGTGTGCTCTGTATAAGAGTCTACTTGCTGGCTCTAGTCAGCACCACAGCCTGTGGTATGTAAATAGGCCCACCTGCTGGTTCTAGTCAGAGCTACAACCAGTGCTGCATACATGGGTCCACCTGCTGGGTCTAGTAAGCCCCAGAACTTGGGCCATATACATGTGTCCAACTGCTGGCTCTAGTCAGCATGACAACCTGTGGTCTGTACATAGTTCCACCAGCTGGTTCTAGTCAGCTCCACATCCTGAGATACACGGTCCACCTGCTGACTCTAGTCAGCACAAACTGGTATGTACATGGGCCCACCTCCTGGTTCTGGCCAGCACCACAACCTGTGCTTTGTATATGGTCCATCTGCTGGTTCTAGTCAGCACCACAACCTGTGCTGTGTACATGGCCCACCTGCCAGTTCTAGCCAGCACCACAACCTGTGCTGTGTACATGGTCCACCTGCTGGTTCTAGTCAATACCACAAACTGTGCTGTGTACATGGTCCACCTGCCAGTTCTAGTCAGCACTACAACCTGTGGTCTGTACACGGGTCCACCTGCTGTTTCACATCAGCACCACAATCTCTGATCAGTACACTGTCCACCTACTGGTTCAAGTCAGCACCACAACTTGTGGTCAGTACACAGGTCCACCTGCTGGTTCTAGTCAGCGCCACAACCTGTGCTCTGTTCATGGGTCTGCCTGCTGGCTCTAATCAGCACCACAAACTCTTCTCTGTACACATGTCCACCTACTGGTTCTATTCAGCACCATATTCTCCTCTGCAAATATGTCCACATGCTGGCTCTAGTCACCACACAACCTGTGGTCTGTACATGGGTCCAGCTTCTGGTTCTAGTCACCAACACAACCTGTGGTCTGTACACGGTCCACCTACTATCTTTTGTCAGGCTCACAAACTGTGGTCAGTATATGGATCCACCTGCTGGATCTAGCAACAAAACAACCTGTGGTCAGTACACAGTCCAACTGCTGGAACTAGTCAGATCCACAAACTGTGTTCTGTACACGAGTCCAAACACTGGCTCTGTAAGCACCACAACCTGTTGTTTGTATATGAGTCCACCTGCTGGTTCTAGTCGGCACCACAACCTGTGGTCAGTCCACAGTCGACCTGCTGGCTCTAGTCAGCACAATAACCTAAGGTCTACATGGGTCCACTTACTTGTTCTAGTCAACACCACAACCTCTGCTATGTACATGGGGTCACCTACTGATTCTAGTCAGCCCTACAACCTTTGGTCTCTACATGGTACACCTGCTGGCTCTAGTCAGCACCAAAACCTGTGGTCAGTACATGGTCCACCTGAAGTCTTAGTCAACACCACAACCTGTGGTATGTACACGGTTCTGCCTACTGGCTCTATTCTGCAACCACAACTTCTGCTCTGTACACAGGTCCACCTACTGGTTCTTGTCAGCACCACAATGTCTGCTCTGTTTATGGGACCCCTGCTGGCAGTAGTCAGCACTACAACCTGTGTTCTGTACGTGGATCCACCTGCTGGTTCCAGTCACCATCATAACCTGTGGTCTGTACACGGTCCACCTGCTTTCTTATAGTCAGACTCACAAACTGTGGTCAGTATATGGGTCCACCTGCTGGCTCTAGAAGCAAAAAAACCTGTGGTCTGTACATGGTCTACCTGCTGCCTCTAGTGAGCAGCACAGCCTGTGGTCAGTACACAGGTCCACCTGCTGGTTTTGTAAGCACAACCTGTGGTCAGTAGATGTGTCCATCTGCTGGCTGTAGTCAGAACTAGTACCTGTGCTCTAATTGGGTCCACGTAATGGTTCCTCTCAGCACCACAACTTCTGCTCTGTACATGGGTCCACCTGCTGGTACTAGTGAGCACCACAATCTGAGCTCTGTGTATGGTACACCTGGTAGTTCTAGACAGCTTCACAAACTGTGGTCTGTACATGGTCCACATTCTGGCATCAGACAGCAACACAACCAGTGGTCTGTACATGGGTCCACTTGCTGTTTCTAGTCAGCACCACAGCCTTTGGTCAATATACTGTACACCAGCAGCCTCTAGTCAGCACCACAACCTGTGCTGTGTAAATGGTCCACCTGCTAGTTCTAGTCAGCAACACAACCTGTGGTCTGTATACGGGTCCACCTGCTGTTTCATGTCAGCACCACAACCTCTGCTCAGTACACTGACACTTACTGGTACTAGTCATATCACAACTTGTGGTCAGTACACACGTCTACCAGTTGGCTCTAGTCAGCAGCACAATCTGTGTTTTGAACGTGGTCCACCTGCTGGCTCTATCAGCAAAACAACCTGTGTTCAGTTAACAGGTCCACCCCCTGGATTTTGTCAACACCACCAACTGTGGCCCATATAGTGTCTACCTGCATTTTCTAGACAGTCCCCAAACGTGGTCTATACATGGTCCAACTCCCATCTCTAGTCAGCATGACAACCTGTGGTCTATACAAGGTACCACCTGCTGGCTCTATTCAGCACCACAAACTGTGGTATCTACATTGGTTCACCTGCTGGTTCTAGTCAGCACCACAACCTGTGCTGTGTACATAGTCCACCTGCTGGTTCTAGACAGCACCACAACCTGTGGTCACTACATGGGTCCAAATGCTGGCTCAAGTCAGTACAACAACATGTGGTCTACATGGGTCCAACTACTGATTCCAGCCAGCACCACAGCCTGTGGTCAACACACGGCCCACCTACTGGTTTAGTCAGCACCACTAGAAGTGTCTAGTACATGGGTCCACTTGCTGGCCCTAGTCAGCATTACAACTTGTGCTGTGTACATGGTCTACCTGCTGGTTCTAGTCAGCACCACAACCTGTGGACAGTACATGGTCCACCTACTGATTCCAGTCAGCACCACAACATGTAGTCAGTACAGAGGTCCACCTGGTGGTTTAAGTCAGCACCACAACCTGTGGTCAGTACACAGTCCACCCGATGGCTCTAGACAGTACCACAACCTGTGCTTTGTACATGATACACTTAATGGTTCTAGTCAGCACCACAAACTGTGGTCTGTAAATGGGTCCAATTGCTAGTCCTAGAGAGCACCACAGCCTGTGATCAATACATGGTCCACCCACTGGTTCTACTCAGCACAACAAACAGTAGTCAGTACATGGTTCCACCAGCTAGCTTTTGTCTGGACCACAACAAGTGGTCTGTACACGGGTCCACCTGCTATTTCACATCAGCACCACAAACTCTGGTCAGTACAGGGTCCACCTATTGGTTCTAGTGAGCACCACAATCTGAGGTCAGTACACAGTCCACGTGCTGTTTCTAGTCAACACCACAACCTTTAGTCTGTACATGGTCCCCTGATGGTTCTAGTCAGCACCACAACCTGTGGATAGTACACAGTCCACCTGATGGCTCTAGTCAGCACAACAATCAGTGGTCTGTACATGGGTCAAACAGTTGTTTCATGTCAGCACCACAACCTGTGGTCAACAAAGTGCACCTACTGGTTCTAGTCAGCACCACAACCTGTGGTCAGTACACTAGTCCCCCTGGTGACTAGTCACACCACAACCTCTGCTCTCTACATGGGTCCACCAATTGGTTCTAGTCACCACCTCCACATCTTCTATACATGAGTCCACCTGATGGCTCTAGTCAGCACCACAACCTGTGGTCTGTACACAGATCAATTTGATGGCTCTACTCAGCACCACAATTTCTGGTCTGTACATGGGTCCACCTGCTGGTTCTAGTCAGCACCACATGTGGTCAGTACACAGATCCACCTCCTGGCCCTAGTCAGCAACTAAATCTATGCTGTGTACATGTTCAACCTGCTGCTTCTGGTCAGCAACACAACCTGTGGTCAGCACACAGGTCCACCTGCTGTTTCTGCCAGCACCACAACTTGTGGTCAGTACACGGTCCACCTGCTGGCTCTAGTCAGCACCACAACCAGTGGTTGGACATGGGTCCACCTGCTGTTTCACATTAGCACCACAAGCTCTGATCAGTACTCAGTCCACCTACTGGTTCTAGTCAGCCCCAAAACCTGTGGTCTCTACATGTTCCACCTGCTGGTTCTAGTCAGCACTGAAATATGTGGTCTGTACAATGGTCCACCTGCTGGCTGTAGTCAGCACCACAATGTGTGGTCTGTAAATGGATCCACTTGCTGGTGCTAGTGAGCACCACAGCTTGTGGTCTGTACACAGTACACCTGCAGCCTCAAGTCAACACCACAACCTGTGCTCTGTACATGGGTCCATCTACATGTTTAAGTAAGCACCACAATCTGTGCTCTGTACACAATCCACCTGCTGCCTCTAGTAGCACCACAACCTGTGGTCTGTACACGGGTCCACTTCCTGGCTCTAGTCAGCATCACAATCTCTGCTCTGTACATGGGTTCACCTACTGGTTCCAGTGTGCAAAACAACCTGTACTCTGCTCATGGTACACCTGCTAGTTCTATTCAGCACCACTACCTATGTCTGTATATGATCCACTTGCTGGTTCTAGTAAGCACCAAAACCTGTGGTCAGTACACAGTCAGTCTGATGGCTTAGTCAGCACCACAACCTGTGGTCTGTACATGGTTCTGCCTGCTGGCTCTAGTCAGCACTGCAACATGTGGTCTGGAGATGGTACACCTGCAGTCACTGGTCAGCACCACAACATGTGCTCTGTACATGGTTCCACCTGCTGGTTCTAGTAAGCACCACATCTGTGGTCTGTACACGATTCACCTGCTGGCTCTACTAGTTCCACAACCTGTGGTCAGAACAGGGTCCACCTACTGGTTCTAGTCAGCACCACAACCTGTGGTCTGTACTCAGGTCCACCTGCTGGCCTTAGTCAACACCACAACTTGTGGTCTGCATTCGGGTCCACCTGCTGGCTCTTCTCAGCACCACAAATTGTGCTCTGTTCATGGTCCACCTGCTGGCTCTAGTCAGCACCACAACCTGTGATCAGTACACAGCTCACCTACTGGTTCTAATCATCAACACAACCTGTGCTCTGTACACAGGTCCAACTGCTGATTCTAGTCAACACCACCACCTGTGGCATGTACACTGTCCACCTACTGTCTTTAATCAGACTCACAATCTGTGGTCAGTATATGGATCCAAAAAAAAAAAAAAGTATATGGATCCACCTGCTGGCTCTAGAAACACCATAACCTGTCATCAAAAACGGTCCCCCTACTGGCTGTTGTCAGCACCACAACCTGTGGTATACATGGGTCCACCTGCTGGCTCTAGTCAACACCTTAACCTTGGTAAGTACCAGGGTCCACCTGCTGGTTCTATCCACACCACAAATTGTGGTCTGTACATGGGTCCACCAGTTGGTTCTAGTCAGCCCCACATCCTGTCATCTATACATGGTCCACCTGCTGGCTCTAGTCAGCAGCACAAACTGTGGTATGTACATGGGCCCACCTCTTGTTTCTAGTCAGAACCACAACCTGTTGTCTGTACATGGGTACACCTCCTGGTTGTGTAGTCAGCACCATACCTGTGCTCTGTAAAGTTATACAAAGCTAGCTCTGATCAGCACCACAATCAGTGGTCTGTACACTAGTCTACCTGCTGGATCTAGCCAGCACCACAGCCTGTGGCTGGTACATGGTCCAGTTACTGATTCTTGTGAGCCCAACAAACTTTGCTCTGTACATGGGTCTCCCTGATGCCTCTAGTCAGCACCACAAACTGTGGTCTGTACACATTCAACCAGCTGGCTCAGGTCAGTATCACAACCTGTGGACTGTAAACAGGTCCACTTGCAGTTTCTAGTCAGCACCACAACCTGTGGTCTGTACACGCACCCACCTACTGGCTCTACACTGCACCACAACCTGTGGTGTATACACATTCCACCTGCTTGCTCCAGGCACCACCATAACCTGTGGTCTGTATATGGCTCTATTCAGCACCACAAATGGTGGTCAGTACATGGTCCAACTATTGGTTCTTGCCAGCACCACCACCTGTGCTCTATACCTGGGTGCACCTGCTGGCTACAGTCAGCACCACAACCTGTTCTTTGTATATGGGTCCACCTGCAGGTTGTAGTGAGTACCATAACCTGTGCTCTGTACATTGTACACCTGCTGGTTTTATTCAGCCACACAACCAGTGGTCCGTGCAAGGGTCCAACTGCTGATTCTATCAGGACCACAGCCTGTTGTAAATACACGTCCATCAACTGGTTCTAGTGAGCACCACAACCTCTGCTCAATAGACGGATCCACTGCTGGCTCTAGTCAGCATCACAAACTATGGTCAGTACACGGTCCACCTACAGATTCTAGTCAGCACCACAATCTGTGATCAGTACACAGGTCCACCCGCTGGATCTACTCAGCACCACAAACTGTGGTCTGTACACAGTCCATCTGCTTGTTCTAGCCAGCACCACAGCCTGTGGTCAGCTCACAGTCCACCTGCAGTCTCTACTCAGCACCACAACTTGTGGGCAGCACACGGGTCTGCCTGCTGGCTCTGACAGCAACACAACCTCTGCTCTGTAAATGGGTCCACTTGCTGACTCATGTCATCACCTCAACCTGGACTCTATAAGGATTCACAAGCTGATTCCAGTTAGCACTACAACCTGTAGTCAACACGGGTCCACCTGCGGGATCTATCAGCACCACAAACTGTACTCTGTACAAGGGTCAACCTGCTGGCTCTCTCAGCACCAGAAACTGTGGTCTGTTCACGGGTCCACCAGCTGGTTCTAGTCAGCACCACAGCCTGTGATCAGTACACATGTCTGCTTGCTGGCTCTAGTCAGCACCACAACATCTGCTCTGTACACTAGTCCATCTACTGATTCTAGTCAGCGCCACAATGTCTGCTATGTACATGGGTCCACCTGCTAGCTCTAGTCAGTACCATAACTTGTGGTCTGTACATGGGTCCACCTGCAGGCTCTAGTCAGCACCACATCCTATGATCAGTACACAGTTCACCCACTGGTTCCAATCAGCCCTACAACTTGTGCTCTGTCCATGGGTCCATCTGCAGTCTCTATTCAGCACCACAACTTGTGATATATACATGTGTCCACCTCCTGGTTCCAGTCAGCACCCCAACCTGTAGTCAGTACATGGATACTGTCTCTAGTATCCTGCTGTCTCTAGTCTGCACCACAACCAGTGCTCTCTACATGGGTCCACCTGCTCTTTCTCACCAACACCACAACCTGTGATCAGTACACCATCCACCTACTGGTTCTAGTCTTTACCACAGCCTGTGGTCTGTCCACAGTCCACCTGCTGGTGCTAGTCAGGACTACAATCTGTGGTCACTACATGGTCCACCTGATGGCTCTAGTCAGCACCAAAACATCTTCTCTGTACACGGGTCTACCTACTGGTTCTAATCAGCACCATAATGTCTGCTCTGTACATGGGTCCACCTGCTGGCTCCAGCCAGCACCACAACTTGTTGTCTATACATGGGACCAACTGCTGGCTGTAGGGAGCACTACAACCTGTGGTCTGTACACAGATCCACTTCATGGCTCTAGTCAGCACAACAACCTGTGGTCTGTACATGGGTCCACCTGCTGCTTCTAGTCAGCACCAAAGCACATTGTCATTATACAATACACCTACTGGTTCTAGTGAAACCACAACCTGTGGTAGGTGCACAGATACACCTGCTAGCTCTAGTCAGCACCACAGCCTGTGGTCTGTACGCAGTCCACCTGCAGTCTCTAGTCAGCACCACACCAGTGGTCTGTACATGGGTCCACCTGCTATTACATGTCAACAACACACCTTGTGGTCAGCTCACCATCAACCTACTAGTTCCAGTCAGCACCACAACCTGTGGTCTGTACATGGTTCACCTGCTGGCTATAGTCAGCACCAAAACTTCTGGTCAACACAGGTCCTCCTGCTGGCTCTAGTCAACACCACAATCTGTGGTCTGTACATGGTCTACCTGCTGCCTCTAGTCAGCAGCACAGCCTGTTGTCAGTATACAGGTCCACCTGCTGGTTTTGTCAGCATGACAACCTGTGGTCAGTACACGGGTCCACCTGCTGGTTTAGTCAGCACCAGACTTGTGGTCTGTACATGGTACACCTGCTGACTCTAGTCAGCACCACAACCTGTGGTCTTTCATGGTCCACCTCCTGGCTCTAGTCAGCACAAAAACCTGTGTTCAGTTAATGGGTCCACCCACTGGATCGTGTCAGCACCACCAACTGTGATCAGTATAGTGTCCACCTGCTTTTTCTAGTCAGCACCAAAACCTGTGGTTTACACACGGTCCACCTCCTGGCTCTACTCAGCATAACAACCTGTGTTCTGTACAGGGGTTCACCTGCTGGCTCTAGCCAGCACCACAACCTGTGGTGTTTACACGGGTCCACCTGCTGGTTCTATTCAGCACCACAACCTGTGGTCAGTACACATTACACCTACTGGTACTAGTCAGCACCACAACCTGTGGTCAATACCTGGTCCACCTACTGGTTCTAGTCAGCTCCATAACCTGTGGTCAGTACATGGTCCACCTGCTGGTTCTAGTAGGCACCACAACCTGTGGTCAGAACATGGTCCAACTACTGATTCCATTCAGTACCACAACCTGTGGTTAGTACATGCTCCCCCTGCTGGCTCTAGAAAGTACCACAACCTGTGCTGTGTACATGGTCTACCTGCTGGTTCTAGTCAGCACCACAACCTGTGCCCTGTACACAGGTCTGCCTGCTGACTCTAATCAGCACCATATACTCTTCTCTGTATACAGATCCACCTACTAGTTCTATTCAGCACCATACTCTCCTCTGTAAATGGGTCCACCTGCTGGCTTTAGTCACCACCACAACCACTGGTCTATATATGGGTCCACCTGCTGGCTCTAGTCAACACCACAACCTGTGACCTGTACACAGGTCCATCTGCTGGTTCTAGTCAGCACAACCTGTGGTCTACACACTTCCACCTATTTGTTCTTGTCAGCACGAAAACCTGTAGCCTGTACACAGGTCCAACTGCTGGTTATAGTCAGCACCACAGCCTGTGGTCAAAAAAGGTGCACCTACTGACTCTAGTCAGCACCACAATCTGTGATCAGTACAAGAGTTCACCTGCTGGCTCCAGTCAGCACCACAACCTGTGATCAGTACTCAGAACACCTACTGGTGCTAGTCAACACCACAACTTGTGGTCTGTATGTGGTCAACCTAATGGCTTAATCAGCACCACAACCTGTGGTATATACATGGTTCCACCTGCTGGCTCTATTCAGCACCACAACTTCTGCTCTTTATATGGGTCCACCTACTGGTTCTAGTCTCCATCACAACCTGTGGACTGTACATGGTCCACCTGCTGTCTTTAGTCAGACTCAACCTTTCATCAGTGCATGGAACCACCTGCTGGCTCTAGTCAGCACCACAACCTGTAGTCAGTACATGGGTACACCAGCTGGTTCTAGTCAGCACCACACCCTGTGGTGTATACACAGTCCACCTGCTGACTCTATTCAGCAGCACAAGCTGTGGTATGTACACGGGCCCACCTGCTGGTTCTAGTCAGAACCACAACTGGTGCTCTATACATGGGTCCACCAGATGGTTCTAGTCTGCACCACATCCTATGGTCTATACATGGGCCACCTGCTGGCTCTAGTCAGCAGCACAAACTGTGGTATGTACACAGGCCCAGTGCTGGTCCTAGTCAGCACCACAACCTGTGGCTAGTACATGGTCCACCTGGTGTCTCTAGACAGCACAACAAAAAGTGGTCAGTACCCAGGTCCACCTGTGGTTCTAGTCAGCAACACAACCTGTGGTCTACTAGGGTCCACCTACTGGTTCTAATCAGCACCACAACCACTGCTCTGTACATGGGTCCATCTGCTGGTTCTAGTGAGCACCACAACCTGTGCTCTGTACATGGTACACATGCTGTTTCTAGTCAGCAACACAATCTGTGGTCTCTACAAGGATTCCCCTGCTGGTTCTAGTCAGTACCACAGCCCGTTGTCAATACACAGTCCACCTACTAGTTTGAGTCAGCACCACTACCTGTGGTCAGTACATGTTTCTCCTGCTGGTACTATCCACCATCACAACCTCTGCTGTATACACGGCCCACCTGCTGTCTCTAGTCAGCACCACAACTAGTGGTCTGTTCATGGGTCCATCTGCTTTTCCACATCAACACCACAACATGTGGTTGGTACACCACCCACTAATTGGTTCTAGTCAACAACACAACCCATCATCAGTACACAGGTCCATCTACTGGTTCAAGTCCACACCACAACCTGTGTTCTGTTCATGGTCCACCTGCTGGTTCTAGTCAGGACCACAAAATGTGGTTACTATAAGATCCACCTTATGTCTTTATTCTGCACCACAACTTGTGGTCAGTACATGGGTCTGACTGCTGACTCTAATCAGCACAATATCTTCTCTGTACATGGATCCACCTACTGGTTCTAGTCAGCACCACAATGTCTACTCTATACATGGTTCCACCTGCTGGTACTAGTGAGCACCACAACCTCTGCTCTGTACATGTTACACATGCTGGCTCTACTCAGCACCACAGATTGTGGTCTGTACACCATCCACCTACAGGTTCTAATCAGCACCACAACCTGTAGTCAGTACACAGGTCCACCTACTGGTTCTAGTCAGCACCACAACCTGTGGCCTGTTCATGGTCCACCTGCTGGTTCTAGTCAGGACCACTACCTATGGTCACTACATGGCCCACCTGATGACCTTAAGCAGCAACGCCACTTGTGGTCAGTACACGGGTCTGCCTGCTGGCTCTAGTCAGCACCACAACCTGTGGTCTACTAGGGTCCACCTACTGGTTCT
>JAQZBX010045695.1:7034-21064 GCA_029593785.1 Cabassous unicinctus | reverse complement strand
TATTTCTGCTCTAATCTTTATTATTTCTTTCCTTCTGCTTGCTTTGGGATTGGTTTGCTGTTCTTTTTCTAGTTTCTCTAGTTGTTCAGTTAAATCTTTGAGTTTAGCTCTTTTTTCTTTTTTAATATAGACATTTAGGGCTATAAATTTCCCTCTCAAGACTGCCTTCACTGTAACCCATAAGTTTTGATAAGTTGTGTTCTCATTTTCATTTGTCTCAATAAATTTACTAATTTCACTTGCAATTTCTTCTTTGACACACTGATTATGTAAGAGTGTGTTGTTCAGCCTCCACGCATTTGTGAAGTTACTTTTTTCCTGTCTATTATTGGTTTCCAGTTTCATTCCCTTATGATCTGAGAAGGTGCTTTGTATCATTTTAATCTTTTTATATTTATTGAGAGTTGCATTGTGCCCTACATGTGATCTATCCTGGAGAAAGATCCATGGGCACTTGAGAAGATTGTATAACCCGCTGAGTTTGGATGCAGTGTTCTGTATATGTCTGTTAGGACTAACTTGTTTATCATTGTTCAAGTTCTCTCTTTCCTTGTTGATCTTCTGTCTAGTTGTTCTGTCTAATGATGTGAGTGGGGTGTTGAAGTCTCCAATAATTATTGTAGAGATGTCTATTTCTCCCTTCAGTTTTCCCAGAGTTTGTCGCATATATTTTGGGGCAACCTGATTAGATGCATAGATATTTTTTATTGTTATATCTTCCTGGTGGATTGTCCCTTTTATTAATATATAATGGCCTTCTGTATCTCTTATAACATTTTGCATTTAAAGTCTGTTTTGTCTGATATTAGTATAGCTACCCTGGCTCTTTTCTGGTTACTATTCATGTGGAGTATCTTTATCCAACCTTTCACTTTCAGCAGGTTTGTATCCCTGGGTCCAAGGTGAGTTTCTTGTAAGGAGTATATGGATGGCTCATGTTTTTATCCATTCTGTCAGGCTGTATCTTTTGATTAGGGAATTTAATCCATTCATAATCAATGATATTACTGTAAATCCACTATTTACTTCCTCCTTTTTATTCTTTGGTTTTCATATGTCATATCTTATTTTTGTCTGTCTTTTTACTCTTTTAGTTATCCTTTCTGCTATTCTTTCTTCTATGCTCTCCTCCAAGCCTGTCTCTCCTATCTTTTTCTTTTAGGTTCTGAGGCTTCCTTTAATATTTCCTGAAAACGTGGATTCTTTTTTTGCAAACTCTCTTAGTTTCTGTGTGTTTGTGAATATTTTATACTCACCTGCATATTTGAAGGACAATTTTGCTGAATAAAGAAATCTCGGCCGGCAGTTTTTCTCTTTCAGTATCCTAATTGTATCATACTACTGTCTTCTCGCCTCCATGGTTTCTGAAGAGACATCTGCTCTAAGTCTTATTGGACGTCCCTTGTATGTGATGGTTTGCTTCTCCTTTATTTCTCTGAGAATTTTCTCTTTATCTTTGACATTTAACATTCTGAGTAGCATGTGTCTTGGAGTAGGTCTATTCGGATTTATTCTAATTGGGGTATGGTATGCTTCTTCAACATGTAAGTTCATTTCTTTCATGAGAGTTGGGAAATTTTCAGCTATTATTTCCTCAAATATTCTTTCTGCCCCCTTTCCCTTCTCTTCTCCTTCTGGAACTCCCATGACATGTATGTTGTTGCGTTTTGTATTGTCATTCAACTTTCTGAGACCCTGCTCAATTTTTTCCATTCTTTTCTCTCTTCAATTTTAGCTCTTCTGTCTTCGATATCACTTGTTCTTTCTTCTGTCATTTTGAGTCTGCTGTTGTATGCCTCAAATGTGTTTTTGATCTCATCTATTGTGTCTTTCATTCCCATGAGCTCTGTTACTTTTCTGTTCAGGATTTCAAATTCTTCTTTGTGCTCACTCATTGTCTTCTTGATGTCATTTATCTATTTAACCATATTGTCTTTCAACTTATTAATTTGATTTTTGGAAATTTGGTTGCATCTCGTTGATTAGTTCTCTCAAATTCTGCCTCTCTCCTGGGGCTTTGATATATTCCTTTTCTTGGGCCACATCTTCTATTTTCTTAGAATGGCTCATAATTTTTTGCTGATATCTAGGCATCTGATTAGGATGTAGTTTACTCAGATGCTCAATTTCTTATCTTTTGTAGAGATTTAGTTGCAGGAAGCTGTGTGTTACCAGTGTTCTTTGATTCTTGGCTTGACCTGGATTGTTAGGATTGTCCTGCTGGTTGCTCAAAACTGGGCATAGGACCTAGTAGTTGGTTGTAGAGTCGCTTCCTAAAGCCTTGGGGAGGGAGGTTATAGAGGCCAGAAAAAGCTTCTCCTACTTATTTTTAATTTTCTCATGTGCACTTCCTTGGTCTGCCAGCAGATGGTGCTCTTTGGCAGCTGTCAGTTCAATGCCTGGTCAGAGTGTATTTGTTGCAACACAGACCAGATCAAAGTGACAGAGCTTCCTGTCTGGGGGCTATGAGGCTTATAATTCAAACTTTCTCTGAGACAGTTCTCCAGCCTTCTCTGGCAGCCCTTTCCCTTTTTCTGGGTTGAAAATATTTCCACTCCCCTCTGAGTCCTCAACAATCAGTCCCTATTAGTACAAGCAGAGATTGGGAGGGTTGAATATCTTTAGCCCCTTGCAGGCTCCAAGGCAAACAATGGTGCAGCCCCACCTGGCCTGGAAGGGCTCCTGGGACACAGCAGACCAAATTTGTGAGTCAAAACTGTGTCAGCTTTAGGCTGTGTCCCTTTCTCTCTCCTTTCTTTGGGTGTCCTCAACAATTAGTCCAGGCTAGAAGAGAGGGAGATTGCAAGGTTGGATTTCTCCAGTCCTTTGCTGGCTCCCAGGGCAAACCACTGTGTGGACCCACCTGGCCTGGAAGGGCTCATGGGACACAGCAGACCAAATCTGTGGATCAGAAGCTGAGTCAGCCTTAGGCTGTGTCCCTCTTTCTCCCCTTTCCTGGGTTGGTAGATCCCTGCAGCCCCCTTTGTCTGTAGTCGCAGGCCCAGAGGCCCAAGAATTCTAAAGTGTCTTTACTGTGGGAGATGGTCCTGGCAGCAGCAGCTGCTGGTTTCAACTCACAGTTCTATTGTCGCTTTTTCCCTCCTTTGTCCCTCTCTCCTCTGGGTGGTGTCCAGCCTTTGCCTGGTGTCCTAAACCTTAGAAGATCTTTTTCTAGGCTGTCTTCTAGCTATTTTTCTGGAAGATAAGAGAGTCCCGTGACTTTCTAGTCTGCCATCTTTCCGAATGTCTCCCATTCTTCTCTCTTAACCCCAAAAGAAGAGGCAAGAGCATTGCCAAGACCACAGTAACCTAGAAGGAAAAAGACAGCAACCTGTCTTCAACCCATCTGGCATGTGCCAACAGCAGATGGAGGGGTGGCACAGATGCCATTGGCTGTGTCTCAGTCCTTGTCTACTTATTTTCTGGCTTATCTCTGTGAAGGGGTAAAAAGCATCTGCATTTTACCTGCCAAGTACACTCTGGGCATTTCATGTTAAATCACTGTTCACTAACCTCCAGAACCAAATCAAGAGAGGACAATAAAAGTATTTAATTTTTCTCCTTTTTTGTTTTTAAATAACCAAGTCAGTCAACCAGAGATGTTCCAGCACTGGGGACAACATGCCTAGTGGAGGGTCAGGGAGTAGGTGAGGGACTGAAAATTTTAGGATTAAATGTAAATTGGATTGTGAACGGTGAGGTACCCTTTTCCCGTATCCAGATCCCAGAATTTCCATAGTCAGGTTTACAATACTCATGCAAAAAAATTAGAAGGTCTTTCTCTTGAAAAACTCAATAGACTTAGAGAAAAAATATCTTCAGATACTGACAGCAGGGAATTATCCAGTGCAAAAGCTGCCTCTCCTCCTATACCCTCTTCACCCCCTCCCCCCAGAGGAACCTGCTATTCCACAAGCCTCATCCATAAATATAGAGCTTCCAGTTGAGGATGATTTCTCAGATATGACTGACAACCAGAGGCCACTGGTTATTTGCAGAAAGCCTCTAAGATGATAAATAGAGGCCTGAACAAAAAGGAACTTGAGAACAACAGAAGCAATGCAAGAAATGTGAGAAAACCTCCCTTTAAAAAAATGCAGAGATAAGAGAAGATATTGCATCCATGAAGTGAGAACAATCATAGTACAAGAAAGAACTCTTGGAAATTATAAAAATGAAAGCCAAAATTTAAAAGAAAATTTCAAGTATGACCCCCAAGAAAAATTCAACAAAAGGAAAATAGCAAAGAAAATATTAAAATTAGAGTAACAATCTGGAAAGTCTTTTTCATAAGATTGGATTTGGCTACATATAACAGAAAACCTAAAATAATAGTGGCTTAAATGTATAAGGGTTAATTCTCTCATAAATGGAGGTAGGCAAGCTAACATTGATATGACAGCTCCAGTGGGACTTCTTCTATCTTTTTGCTCTACTTTCTTCACTGTGTGGCTTCTATCCTCAAATTCACATTATGGTCCAAGATCACTGCTGGAGCTCCAGCCATTATATCTGCATTCTAACATCCTGAAAGAGCACACTAGGAAGAACAGATGGTACTCCTCTCAGTTAAGTTAGCTCCAAAAGCAGCTTTCCAAGAAATCCTACACAACACTTATATCTCATTGGTCAGAACTTAATCACTTGATCCCCATCTAACTGCAAGAGGTGTGGGAAATGTAATCTTCTATCTGGGTACTCTATCACACCTGACCAATAAAGATTTTCCTACTAAGGAAAAAGCAGAGGGTGTAAGTAATAGACTCAGAGAAAAAAATATCTCTAAGGGTGGGTGTAGACAACTTGCAGTCTTTGTTCCAGTGTCCAATTTATGATTAAGGAAGACTACAAAGAATGAACAGAAAAAATATGCAGGAGAAAATTACTCAGAATTAGCACAAGGAAGTTATGTTTTCAGGTTGATGGACTGTCATAATAAATGAAAAAGGGTCCCAGCAAGGCCCATCCTCAGAAGACTTCAGATGACTGTATAAAAAAGAGAAGACCAAATGAAGGAGCAGGGATGAGAATGGCCATAGACATCTTCACCACACCACTGGAAGTGTGAAGACAGGGGAACTGTGCATTCCACATTCCAGGAATATAATTTCCATCCCAGAGTCCCATGCCTGGCAAAAATGACAGTCAAGTATGTGGAAAGTCTCAATTAACAAAGAAGGTACTTGAGAAGAAACCAAGAAAGAGACAAGTATGGAGTCCAGGGAACTCCCAGCAGGTGGCTGTTCAGGAGGCCCAGGAGTAGCCACCCCAGCAGAGAGTGGAACAGAATGGATCGATGGTCTGAAATTTGTATTAAGAAGCTGCAGGAGGGTGTAAGGAACCTTAGCAAGAGGTACAAAGAAAAGTAAACAAAGGAAAAATAAAGGAATTACAAGAGCTAAAGCCTCGTCTACCATGACAGGAAGTTAGGAGATAATGTCCAAATAGATTAATTGAGAAATAGCAGTTTATGGATGTGACTTAAAACATGGACACAGATAACAAAAGAAATAGCTAGAATAGTGGACAGTGGTTTTCTCTGCAGTAGAGGAAGGGGCAACAGGAGTAAGGAAATTCTGTCTTTTATATAAGCCTTTTAGCATTATTTTAAAACTATGTGCATGGTTACTCTGATATTAAAAATCAACCAATTGTTTAAAAATGAAAACAAATAACTATGTTGCTCTTCCTTTACTAAATTGTCCACACCACTTCAGTGGTGCCCTTCATTGAAATTAGAGAAATAAAATATTAAATGGAATACAATAGATTAATCTCACCTTTATTAAGAATTCAATATCTCTATCAACTAATCCTATGGATTCTAGAAATCAAGGTTTTTATGATAAAGGCCTATCTATCCCATTCTCATCACCTACAAGAAATGCCATTTTATGTCAGGAAAGCAGACACACGTGCGCATACACACACACACACACACACACACACACACACACAAATGACCTTTCTGCCTGGGTTTCACTCATTTCTCTCTGAAGGCTTTAGAACAAAAGAGCCACAGGAATGGTTTACCAAGTACGAGTCTGTTAAATTTTTGGGCCCTTAGAAACCCAGTTTACCTGATAATGAAAAAAAAACAAAATGCATTGATGAGATAAATTGTAGAGGGAAAGAATCTGTCAAACTGAATCAGGGAAGGAGACAGCTAATATAACATCTCGTCTAAGATAAGTATTATTTGAAAACTCACAGTGTAAGTTTGCCTCTAAGAAATCCTGCTCCTCAAAGAAGCATTTAACTGGGTCGACAAAGACAAGAAAAACGTGGGTGTGCTGTTATTGTCCATGTGCCAAAGTAGCCAAACCTTCCCTTCCGTTCCCTCTCTCTCTCTGAAAGAGGACTTGATAGAAGAGGCGCAGGAAGCTTTTCTCTCCTATTAGACAGAAACTGGAAAAGCTAATGGGTCTTTACAGTATGTACCACAGAGGTGAAAAAAACAAGAACCACATCAAGCCCTTCTTGCTTCCACTGGCGGGGAGAGAAGCATGAGTCTGTGTTCCATGCTGGCCCCAAGCAGGAGAGAGAACAGATTTGGTTTGATTCTGGCATAACTGAGTTCCATGCCTCTCCTCTCTTTGCTCACCTCTGATTCAAACTGAGTGAAATGCCGTTTCATTTTACAGATGCAGACTTTCCATTCGTTGGTGGGTACCAGCCCTCCGTCTCACTCCAAATCAACACTGCATTCTGAAACCAAGGTGCCCTCAAGAGTGAGTCATTCCCAGGGTGACACGTCAAATTAGGAGTGAGCCATAGCAGAGATTCAGACTCCAGGTCCCTCCATTCTTAGCACTGGACTATTCAGTGACAAGGAAAAATGCTCATGATGCAGTGTTAAGTGAAAGGAGCAGAACATGTATGTATGCATGTGCTATGTGTGTGCGTGTTTCAGAGAAATAGATCAAAATGTTATCCACAGTTATCTGTGTTAATAGAATTATGGGTGATTTTTCAGGGTTCTTCTTTGTAATTTTCTGTGTTTTCCAAATTCTCTACAGGGAGCCAAGGAACGTGATAAAACTTTTTATCACTAAAAGCAAAATAATACAGACCTTGAATAAAATTTCTTTTTTCTATTTATAGCAAAAGAAAGTATATCCCCTTCCTGCCTCGGGAGAGAGGGAGAAGGGGTAGGAGGGGGCTTGAGATGGAGCCATAAGTGTTAATGACCTTCTGGCTGAGAGGCCCCTGGAGTCCAGGTCTCAGAGACAGGTTAGGGTGGCGGCTAAGAGCAGAGGCTAGAGGGTGAGACTCACGGTGTTATCCTGAGAATGAAACGAATAGACACACATGAGGCACTTAGCACTGTGCCTGGCACATACGTAGGAAGTGTTTAATGAATGTTAGCTATTATTCATATTGCTCAAAGATTTTGGTCTCCCCTCACCCCTCCAGTTCCCCTCCTCTGGCCCCAAGAAAATGAGCAATTACAACATTTATCTTAAAGGAGCTCCCAAGAATATTTTCCATCTGTGCAGGTCTTCTATGTTCTAATGCATAGTTTGGATGTGTGGGGATTTACTGAGAGTTACATCTTAAAATTGCTATGCATTTTTCTGGACTGGATCACATAGCCTTTGAGTTCTAAACTCATCTCAAAGCTGGTGTTTCATTCTTCAGCAAAGTTTTTCCAACATCATTCCTTCCTCCCTCTTCACTAAGTGTTTCCTGACTGTTTCACTTGAATAGCCAAGAAGAAGGACAAATGCTTTAAGCTGATTAAGATGTGCTTTGATTTATGATCATCTCTTTTCAAGTGTTTTCAAGACAGAGTCTTTTATTCCTACTACAATATAGAGAACTGGCAGGCAATGCCATTAGGAAAGCATGTTATTTTTTTCTCCCAACACAATATCCCCCTTCAGCCTTATATTGTCTCAGATCAAGAGATACCAGCCTTAAAGCAAATATACCAGCCTTTTTAATGACAGGGAAGCACAGCTGATTTTATATTTGAACTTGTAATATTTAGCTGTCCCTCTTATAAGAACTAAGGATAGATTTGGAAAAAGGAAGACAAAGATTTCTTTTTTTTGAGAATTGACTGATCGAGCCCTGCTATGTCACCTGGTTGACCGGGCTTTCAAACAGAGGCTCTGTCTCTCTCCTTTGTTGCCAATAAGTGGTAATTTAATGGCATGTTCCGTACCACCCTTGTTATGACCTTAACCTACAGAACTCTGGGACTTGTGAGAAATTCCATTCTTGAGGATCCTTGCAAATGGCATTTCTCTGTTTAGGGCAGGGGTTCTTAACCTTTTTTGCTCCCTGCCCCCTTTGCCAGTCAGGTGAAAACCACAGACCTCTTACTAAGTCCACACTATACTGTGTATTATTTAGTAAATATATCACACCCTCACCAACACATCCCCACAAGAATAATGTGTTTTTTGAATTTCAGTTCAAGCTCAGAGACCCCTTCTTAAGAACCCCTGCTTTAGGGAGTAGGAGCACAGAAAGCTCCAAATGACAGATAATATAAAAGTGTATCTATTTAACCTTGGGCTGCTTTTTGTTTCAACATTTGAAATGTTTTTAAACAAACTAACAAAGCTGCAAAGAAGAGATCTGACTCAGGGATTGAAAAAGCATCTTTCTCATTCTATCATTCTCTTCCAAACTGCTCCATGATTTCATACAAGTGGGTGTGGTCAGAATCCTTCCTCAGCCACAGAGAAACAAAGCGCTCACTTTAACCGAATTGTCACTTCCAAACTGTGGTCTTTCTGGTGGAGAATTTTCCATGGGCAGGTGAGGAAAAGGGGACTAGATACTTTCTTTTTTTGTTAGTTAATCAAATCAATTGAGTGCTCTCTTGTTCTGTGACCCCTTAGGTGCTGGGTGTGGTGGTACTGGGGTAAGCACACCACTTCAATCCTTGGGCTATATCCTAATAAACAAAGAGCTATGACATCATGCTACAAGTGCTAAAGCACAAAGGGACAAAGGGTGTGAAATATTCACAAGAGGGGCCTCAAGAGTCTACCTTGAGGGTAAGAAAGCCTCCCCAAAGTAGGCCAGCTTTGATATTAAAGGATGGGGAAGATTCTCCAAGAAATGAGGAGAAAGTCATTCCTAGTCAAGAAAACAGGCTTTGTGAAAGCCCAGTCAGGAAAGCATATGGTGAATGCAAGGGGTTCCAGGTCCTTGGGGTAGCTGAAGGGCAGTGTGATATGGGTGGGGGTGGTGAGGATAAGGTGGGGCGGGGCAGGCCTTGGAGGGCTTCAGAGGCAATACTGAGTCATTTAGACTACATCCTGAGGGCAAAGAAGAGCCATAAAAGGATTCTAAGCAGGCATCTTAGATGAGAGCATTCCTGTGTTAGGAAGAGCACTACAGCGGCAGAGTAGAGAGCAGCTGGGAGGGACTAGAACACTGGAGCCAGAGCACCAGCTTTGAGATGACGGCGAAAGACCAGGCCTGAGCGAAAGCAGTGGGAATAGAGGGAGACAAGGACAAGGAGGTGTTTGGAGGCAGAATGCCCAGGGTTTTGTGCTGGATCCAATGGGGGCCGTCAGGGAGAAGACTAGGATAACCCAGGTCTCGGCTTAAGAGAATCAAGGTTTTGGGAAGTGTTCATGCCACGATCAGAAACAAGTAAACTAAGAGGGGGGCAAACTCCATTTGAAGGGCTTCCGACATCGTATCTCTTCCAGAACAGAGGTTGCATGGAAGCACAGCTGAGCTGAGCTGCTCATGAGTCATTCATCTGGTCATATGGCCAACCAATGTGCTCTATGCCAGGCCCGTGCTGGGCACTGAGATGATGAGGCCCTGTGGCCTCTGGAAAGATAGTGGGGTTTGTTCCCATTCACAACTCGGCCACTTAGCAGCTCTGGGAATTTCACAAGCCAATTTACTGTTGAGCTTCCATTTCATCATCTCAAATATGGTGAGCGAATCCTTAGCTTGTTGGGATGATCATTGAGATAACACAGGGCAAAGCCCTTGGTAAATTGTAAATTGCTATAATCTAAATGATAATTTCAACAAAGAAGCTGAAAGTAGAGTTGCCTTGTGTATATGAGACCACATTGGCTACAGAGGAGCAAAGAAAAGCCAGGTGAAGCAAATCAATCTTCTTAGACGTGTGATGGGTCTGCATAGAAGAAAGCAGGGGACCAAAGAATACCACTCTCTCTTCTTCCTGCACCACACTGGCTGTACCTTTTACCCTCCAGGTAAAGGAGGTGACCTGTTTATAGACAGAGGGAGATGCACTGGAATAGCACAAGGGAGGGAGTAAAGTTGAAGACAGCTATTGGTGACCGTTATTTCAAATAATAACTTTCTTTTAGTTGGTGTTTCCAGTGAATGCAGACTAATTTTAAAATATGGTACAGGAAAACAGGTAAAGTTCCTTACATTTCTGTGGCTCTTAATAAACCAAGTCCTTTCAATTTTATGAGTTTTATAGAATACACCTCTTTGTATTTTGATAAAGACTCCGCAAGGCAGAGCAGAAATTATTACACCCATTGTGTAGATAAAAGAAATAAGATTTTGAGGGTCTATAAGCTATTGAAGTAGACAAAATCACACAGCTAGTTAGTAACAGCTTGAACCCAAGTCTTTTTGTCTCCAAGAAAAACTAAGGCTTTTTAATACTGTTTTATGCAATTTACTTAGAAGAATCAAGGGATTTGAAATCTTTGTAAAATATTGTTCAACAAATCCTTTCTAAGTTTCTCAAAGAACAGGTCTTAAGAAGTTGTTTGCCACACAAATTCATTGCTCTCTCTTGCTTTCCTGAGTTTTGAAACCTCTTTCTCTACTGGTGCTTTTCTCTTAACCTACAAGCATGTTTGGGTCTCTATCTTTTCCTTGACTCTCTCTACCCTGGTAGATATGGCCCTACCTCTCTCCTCTCCTTCTGGTCAAGGTTTTTGAAAAAAATAGTACACACTTGAATGTGGTCTACACTCCCTCAGTTCCTTTTCACATCTCAACCCACTAACATCAGACTTGTGGTTGTCCTGCTGCATTGAACTTGCAATTCAAGGGGAAAGGATGACATCCCATTGCCACATTTTTGGCTTTTGGATGTGATTTCCATGCAGTATGACACTGTTAGCCGCTTCTACTCTCCCCTTGGTTTCTGTGACCTCACTATTCCCAGGTTCTCCTCTCCTCTCCCTCTCCTCTCTCTTTCTGTTCAGTAAAAGCCTGTTTTCAACCTGGATTGGGCCTCGATCTTTCTCTCTTCTTACTCAGCAAGCGATACAGTAGGTTTCAACCTTTTTGTATTTGCAGAACATTTTGTAACAGCTGAATTTGTGGAGGCAGGGTCATGGATTAAATTGTATCCATAGATATTGAACTATCCCCTTGGTCACCCTTCAGCTCAGTGTTGCCGTTTGAAGAACTGCCTGCTGTCTGCCTGCTTTCTCTTATGTCTGTACTCGTGAAGTCAGATTTCTCAACCATTCCAGGAAATCTGCATGATTGCCACAGCCCAGCCAGTGTTAAGTGCCAGAATGCCAGGCCCCTTAGCCCTTACAGCAAGATGGAGCCTCCTCCCTGCATGAGTCACGCACAGAAGGCCATGTCTGCATACCACCTGATGGGCAACATGCCCCCCCCCCTCGGTTGTGGGCTTGTAGCTCACTGGAGAAGAGCCTTTTTACAGAGGGAGGGACCCACTGCCCTACCATCCCCTCCAAAGGTTTATTTTTGTTTTAAATACCGATAATTCTCGAAACTATACTCATAAGTATTTACCCAAGAGAGATAAACACATTTATCCACAAAAAAGACTGGTACACAAATATTCAAAGCAACTTTATTTGTAATATCCCCAAACTGGAAGCAACCCAAATGTCTGCCAATAGGTGAATGGATAAACAAATACCGGCATATCCATAAAATGAAAACTACTCAGCTAGGAACAAACTATAAATAATGACATGGATGAATCTCAAGTACTTTATGCTGAGCAAAAGAAGCCAGACACAAGAATACATAATGTATGATTATATTTATATGGACACTAGAAAAGACAAAACTAATCTATGTAACAGAAATCAAAACTGTGGTTGCCTAAGGCTTGGGGTAGGAACTGACTGCAAAGGGCACAAGGGAACTTGTGGGAGATGGAAATAGCCTATATCTTGATAAGAGTGGTAGTTACATAAGAGTATACATTTGTCTATGTTCATTAAACTATACACTCAAAATGAGTGCATTTTACTGTATGTAAATTATCCCTCAATGAAGTTGATATTAAAAGTTAGAAAATAAAACTATACAGACTCTCAAATCTATAGCTCAAGACTCCTACCCTCATTTGTTAATTTCTTCCATAGCTCAACAACTATGTTTCAAACATCTACTATATGCTAGTCTCTGTGCTATGAGCTAAGGATACAATGGTGAACAAAACCAGACATGGTTTCTGAGGTCATTGATATTTTCTGAGGGGCAGATGTTAATCAAATCGTCAAACAGCGTCATTACAACTATAATAAATTCTACAAAGAAAGATATGTGAGGGCATGAGAGTTTGTAACAGGAGAAGTTGACCTAGTCAAGATCCAGATAAGCGATGACAGAATTTAGTTAAGATCTAAAGAAAGAAGAGTTAACTCTGAATGGGTGTGTATGTAGTAAGGAAAGATATAAAATCCTGTGTAAAGGGCCTGTACAAGGATCTACAAGAAGGCCAATGCACACACACCAGACAGAGTTAGTCATTTCTTCTCCTGTATTACCTCTCCATGTAGGACAAACTTTTCTATTACACTGAATTGCAATACTCTACTTGCAAGCTTGTGACCTCAACTAAGCTGTTAGTTCCAGGCAGGCTGGCTGTGAATTCATCTTTGCATTCCCAGCACCAGTGCAGTCTTACCATATAGTAGCTGGTTTATAAATATTTGTAGAGTTGAACTGAATAAATGTATAAAGCATTTAAGATTTCTATAGTGCCTTTCTCCTGAAAAGGTGAAAAAGTTATAGAACAAATATAAATATATCTTTACAAGTAGAATATGTGAAGCATGAACTATTGTGGGCATTTGTTTGGTGAGCAGTGGGAGAAGGAGAGGTTTTTGCCCATTACCGGGCCACTGAATTACTTAGGAATACGTTTGGCTGCAAGGCATAAAAAAAAAAAAAAAAAAAAACCAATCTCAGTGGCTTAAACAAACAGGGGTTATTTTTCTAACATAACAAAAAGTCCAGAGAAGGGCAGTTGCAAGCTTTGGTTCAAGTAATCCCACACTACTCTATCTTCCACCTGTCACCCTGAATGTATTGGCCTTTTGGCATCATATTTATTGTCTCTTGGTTTCAACCTCCTCGTTCCAGCAGCACTAAGCATTTCAGTTGAGTTCAAGGCATAAAGAGAGTGGGAAAGGGAAGCACAGAGCCAGCAAAAGATTTCTCGGAAGCTCTCCACCTGACTCCCTCTTACAACTCATTGGCCAGAACTGACTCCCTTAGCTGCAAGAGAGGCTGGGAAATCAGGAATGGGATTGTCACGATAGTCTTGGAGCAATCATGATCCTGGGATCTGTTGCCAGGGAAGAAACGGAGAATAGCTTGGCTATTGGGAAGGTGATTCACAGTGTCTGCCACTGAACAGATATCATCCAGTGTCTTCCTGCAGTTATATACTTCCTGGTGGAGATAGATGGGAGCGAATCCTTCTCTAATGTCCACAGAAACAAGATGCTAATGTCAGAGATAATTCACATGAATATGAGACATTGGGCACCTGACTATAAGGCCCTTTGAAGCTTTCAGCTCCTAATGTCCCCACTCTCTAAATACTTTCCTCACTCACCACCTCCCCATCCCTTTCAACCAGAAGCATTTAAAATGAATGATTTGATCCAAACCAGTTCACATCATCCCTTAAGATAAATTACAGCCATTCCATCCAACTTGCTCATGCTAGGACCATTCAGCAGAAGACCTGATGGGAACAAGGTGGGCCTGTGGAAATGTCTTCTCTGCTTACTAATTTATTTTCTTCCTTTTTGTACTAGAATGCTATTAGTTATGTG